>CAUZXS010003453.1:7500-115000 GCA_963585895.1 Sepioteuthis lessoniana
AAGCAGGTTTTCTTTCAAGCTGTAGCCATCTCATTACTATAGTATGGGTGCACGATCGAAACGCTTAGAGAAAATGTTTGATGGAAACTATATAAGAATGCTATGTGCTGAACTAATCCTGGAAGCAGCACTTCATAAAAAAGCTGTACGGCCACTTGCCTCCCATCTCACAAACCATCCCAGTAAGACGAGCAAGACATGCTGGGCACTACAGGACGAATTATTAAGAGACGTTCACCAATGGACTACTACACAAGCACCGATCATTACTGGCCGAGCAGTGAAGACTGACTTACATCAGCACTGTACGGATACCTGATGCAATCTAAAGGACCTGACGGATTGCGAGAAAGAATCAAGAAACTCCGTGCCATCAGCACCAATAGATGATGATGAAGATAACGTTTAAAGTACCCTATGTTCCTACATTCTTACTCATATAAGACATGAACCTGTTGCTAAACTTGGGTGATCTAATGAGAACAAGTACTTTTCGCAAAATTTGGGTTTTTGCTTCGAATTGGTTGTTGATTTGCTTCTTCCGGCACAAGAGCATCCGTCCTCTCGCGTAACAAAGATATGTAAATCGAAAGGCAGAGATAGATAAATAGGTATAATTTCATGAGAGAATTTTAACGACACATCAACCAATCGAGTATTATTCTATGCCTAGAGATTAGAGAATCGCGTTCTTATTTACATTTTTTGTGTTGTTTCTTATGGTTTCTTTCATACGGTCCAATCGAATATGAATATTTTTTAAACAGATCTATTTAACACATAAACGCGACCCTAACAGGTATTCCCACCTTGGTTCAGAGTGGACCTGGTAGTAATGGCAATTAATGGATGCTCCTCACTAAACAGATCTCCACAACTGGAGTCTCACCATCAGATGCAGTTTAGTTTCAGACGGACGGACGGACGGACGGACGGACGGACTCAGCCATTCAAATCCAAAGAAGGAGTTTAATCTTTCTTTTCGTATCATTATTTCACGTGAAAAGTTTCTTTAGTCTGGGTGTCTTATTTCTTTGCCGATTTGTTGAAGTTAATGCCAGTGCAATTCAATTTTTAAATAGTCTAGTAACACTTCAAAGAGATAGATAAGTGACGAAATTTGGTAAGAAACAATAAATCACAATTTTATTGTACTGAGAGCGAAAAGATTTAAAGGATAAAAGAGAGGTACACAATGTATATAATCAACTGAAAGAGCTTTTACTTTTTATATATACATTTTTTTTTCACTATTTAAAAGTTTAATTTGTGTGAAAGAAAAGTTTGAAATAACTTTTTTTTTTTTTTTTTTAAAAGAAATACCAGTCACTAAATTACAAACATGAAATAGTTTGAAAGAAAATAAATTCTGACAGTACAGTTGGGTACACAGCAGTGACTGAATAGTAGCGGCTGTAATTTTTTTTTTAGATTGCAATAAATAATCAAATTAAAATAAGTAACCAAAAGCAAAAAAAAACAAAACAAAAAAAAAACACCCAAAATAACCTTTCAGCTCTGTTAGCGGGCCTAAGAATAATGTATCCCACCACCAAATGGTGTTCTGCTCATGATAATAAACAGCATTCGATGGTAAGACTCCAGTTCTAGAGATTCAGAGAATGTAGAAAACCCCTTCACTGCCATTACTCCGAGGTCCACTCAGATCCGGAGTGGTATTATCTAATAGGGTCCCATTAACGAGAGAAATTGATCTGTTAAAAAATTATTAGTATTTGATAAGACCGTGTCAAAAAAAATCTGAAGGAACAACTGCAAAACAATCTTAATATAAATGCACGATACATGCGATTCCTTAACCTCTAGGCGTAAAATAACCCCAAAGGGTTTGACATGTCATTAAAATCTATCAATTAACCAACTAAAATCAACTAAAACTTAAGACTTTGGAGGGGGGAAATGTTTTGGTTGAGTCCCCACTCACAAATGACTAATATCGTCTATTTGTGATATGCGAACAGTTAACACAGCGGAAGGAAAGACAGGATCAACTCATATGTACATATCAAGAACATTTGTTTTATGTACACAAGTCGTATTAATGCACAAACGTGTCTTAAAAGCTTAAACTCTACTCATATTGTTCCATGAACAAGCTGTATATAGAAGTACACCCAACAACAACAAAAAACGGTTTACTTGAACTGGGGAAGTAAGATAGCCATGTTGCATAACCGTTCACTCTCAGGGTCAGAGACAACGTCTCTGGTTAGAACAAAGTCAAGAAAAGATCGAGAAGGAAATTCTAGATTGTCATGTGACACCTCCCGAGGACCATGATGGACTTGCTAATTCCCTTAGACAAATAATTATTTATCGTATTTTTACACTTTTAAGCAGTGGCACAAATACTGTGATTTATCTGACTTCGTACCATGTCAAAAAATAGCACAGGGCCAAGTAGCAGAAATACTAGTCGCTTGGGTTCTTTGAGTTTTAAATTTATACCCCTGAAGGAGAAATTTCAATTATTTTCTTTCTTTGTCGGTAATGAAAAAAAAAAGATAAATAAAATAAAATAAATAAACGCACTAAACAACCAGTGATAAAAATGGGTTTTTAAGAACAAGGTAAAACTGTGAGGGTGTATCAAGGGTTTCTGCTCCGGGTTCACAGCAGGGCCCAACAGACATTAGAGAAGTAGATCCATGCAGCTGAGGGTCCCACTTGCTTTTGGTTTTTAAATGTGGCTCCGTAGGAGTCGTTTTCGACAATATAATCTACATCAGTAGTTCTTAACTTGAGGACCCCGCTTCCTACATCGGTGCCGGACTCAGTTCTTGGGGGTACTTGAAGTAAAAAGAAGAAAAAAAATTATATATATATATATATATATATATATATATATATATATATATATATATATATATATATAATATGATAAAATATAGTATATATATATATATATATATATATATATATATATATATATATATATATATATAAAATATGATAAAATATAGTGTATATATATATATATATATATATATATATATATATATATATATATATAAAATATGATAAAATATAGTATATATATATATAATATGATAAAATATAGTATATATATATATAATATGATAAAATATAGTATATACATATATATATAATATGATAAAATATAGTATATATATATATATATAATATGATAAAATATAGTGTATATATATATATAATATGATAAAATATAGTGTATATATATATAATATGATAAAAAATAGTGTGTGTATATATATATATATATATATATATATATAATATGATAAAATATAGTGTGTATATATATATATATATATATATAATTTCGTTTTATTTCTCGTCATTCCGTCTTTCATTGCTTTCAATTTGATTCAACAAAACTACAGTTGCATTTGGTTTGGGTCTTTTGTTTAATGGCATATCAACCGTTGTGGGTTATTTAATGCGAAAGCCATCCCGGTAGAAGAACAGTAGCGGTACTAAATCCATAGCTAGTAAACGTCGATAAAGGAGTTCATAATTTTCCCAAGGGTATTTGTCCACAAGTGAGCGTTATAGCGCAATTGAAGTTCGAACTTGCTCGGTACAATAATCGCAGTCCAGCACGTTACGAGGAATCATTACAGTCGGATTGTTTTATCATTCAACGTTTATTAGTTAGTTGCCTCGATATTTGTGGAATAGTCAAGTAATTGCAGATAATTTTATCTGAAAATTCAAGTATTTTTTTCTTAAGCGCTCGGCCTTGGGATGTGGAATGGAATTTCAAAATCTGAAGGATTGCCGGGATAAAAAAAAAAGATAAGATCATCTGATGTACACTAAGTATGATTAGCATACTCATATATATCTGATTCATGTTCCACTAAAGTAGGTTTAACCTCAAACTTCCAACGAGAATATTGAGCACCTTTCATAAAAGAAAGTGTTTTTATTTATTATGCATTTCTTTATTTTATTGAGAAAAATTATCCGCTAATGGACCAGGAGACCGGGGTTCAATCCTAGGTCGTGTCATAACGAAGACTCCAAGAAAAAAAAGTGGTACTTGACACATCCTTGCTTAACACTACATTATAAAATACGGATCAAGAGTCAAGTGGAGCAATCCAGGGAATGAGGTAGCGCCCTCTGCTTCACTTCAGTGTAGTAGCTATTGAAAAGAGAGCCTTCGGGTCGCCCTTGACTAAGCTCACCGACCTTACTGTAATTTACGAAGCTCTTTGCTTTGATGTGGCACAAGGCCGAATGAATAGGGGCACCCAATGAGACTCGAACTCACTCTTGCAGGTTTGCTTGTCAAGCTTGCTAACCATTACACTACCCGAGGTGCCCAAGCTCACCGACGTTACTCATGGCTACCGATAATTGTAGCATGTAAGTTGACAAGATTTTTTTAGCTTAAAATTCTAGGTTTTACCACTACCAACTATATCGGTCGACTCCCAAACATGCAGTAGGTTACTTAGTTCCGATTAATGTTTGATATTTACCCAATTTCCTGCCATGCTCGATTTGACACAAGGTCATTTTATTGAAGGGAGGGGCAAGCATGAATCGAGACATACACAGCTATCACTCTCTCTCTCTCACACACACACACACACTTCTGTCGGAATTCCCCATTTTGGTGGCGCCTCAGGCACCAAGTCTTTTCAAAGAGCATCAGTAGTATGCAACGGGTCTTTTATCATCTAGTCGCGTTGATAGCGCGGAGTTTCTCGATTCTCTCCATCTACAGCTCCTGACACGTCCTCTCAACACCATCTAATGTCTGCACAGAGCTGATGTAATAATGCTGGTCGGCCAACGCTGGTGTGTCCATGTGTAGGAGTCCATCGTAGAACGTCGATGATGAGTTCGTCCTAGCTTCTCCTGCAGTACGCAGCATGTCTTGATTGTCTTATAAGTGTAGTTTATGAGATGGGAGATAAGTGGCTGTACAGGTACTGTTTTGAATTTTGTTACTTCATGTTAATCACTATGCTAATTACTTAAACTCCACCACGGGAAATGTTTGCTGGAATTATGGTAAAAGGTGGATATCAATTCTTAGGAATACTGTTCCACTAGCTGACTATATAGTAAAGGTTCGGATTTTAGCCCTGTTGTATAAGTCGCCTCCTACTGCTTAATAGAATTTTTTAAGCTTTAAAAATCGACTAGTACACCGCAATTAATGGTAATAATAATTATCAAGATATTAAATATACTTTTAAAAAAGCGAAACAAGATTCAGACAAAAAAAATAAAAATAAAAGAAATAAATAAAAAACTTCCTTCGTCCTCATTTTAAAAAAAAGAAGTGTCGTAAATATTGACTAATGTGTTTCTTAAGCGTATGTTAGTTTGAAACAAGGCCAGCTATGTGGAGCACTAAGTAAAGATTGAATTAAGAAACGTTAACTATTGAAAAATGTAAGGGTTTTTTTTTTTTACCGTGTGTGCCAGTTTGGCGTGTGCCCGGAAGCTGAGCTCAGCACGCAGACTTGTATGAGGGTGGGGGGGGGGACTGAGAGACAAAAAGCGTGCGTCTGTAGTAGGCAGGTCGCGCGACGCTCGGCGCGCAGCTTGGAAGTCACGTGGCGACGCCAATACTGAGAAAGAGGGATTAGGATCAGTAGGGAGAGGAACCGCGTATCGAGGTCGACTTTTTTCTTTTTTTTCTCTTTTAAATTTATGAAATGCTCCTTGTTCGAAGGGAGGGTTTTAAAGAATGATAAAGCTTCTGTGAATATCGAGTCAAATTATTAG
Organism: Sepioteuthis lessoniana; assembly: GCA_963585895.1. NCBI lineage: Eukaryota > Metazoa > Mollusca > Cephalopoda > Myopsida > Loliginidae > Sepioteuthis > Sepioteuthis lessoniana. Next base: position 13,255 of record CAUZXS010003453.1, read on the forward strand.
TAAAAAAGTAGTAGTAGTAGTAGTAGTAGTGACGGCGTTAGTAACAGCTGTGACAGCTGCGGAAACGAAACTTTATTTTTTCCTATTTATTTTTGCAATGTTCTTTGAATTTTTTTCCTGTCTTCTTTGTGATAATGGTTTTTCAGCATGGTCATTAGCTCAGTAAAAAAAAGATAGGATAGAAGTGAAGGAGAGAGAGAGAGAGAGAAAGGAGAGAGGAGTGAGAAAAAAAATTGAGTGATAGAGAAAGGAAAGACGGAGTGGAGAGAGAGAAGAAAAAGCGCGAGAGGCAGAGAAAGAAAGACAGAGAAGAAAAGACGAAGCGGGGAGAAAGAAAAAAAACAAGTTGCGAGAAGAAGAAAGACAGGCAAAGAGAGAGAGACTAAAACAGGGAGAAAAAGGATAGATAGATATTTCAAACAAGTTGTTTTTGTTTTTAGAAATATCACAGAGAGAAAATATGTTTTCGTATCTTATTTTCATTTATTTATTTTATCTCAAAATAAAACAAAATATGAAAATAGCTAAATTCATTGGCTACAACAAGGTCAACAACAAAAAGAGAAATATTTACTTTTTGCCCACATTACAGCTGAACCAAGAAACACAAACAAGGAAATATCAGCTTGTACGTATTTGTTGGACCGTTAAATAACTGGGTTCCAATTACTACCAAGTACTGACAATCTCTTACTACTACCTTTCTCTATCGCAGTCAGGAATATATAAAACATAGAACTAGAATAACAAAATTTATATTCTGTATTTGCGCGTCATTCGTGGAATATGTTATTGTGCGAGATCCCTTACAAGATTTGAGAATCAGTCATTGACAGCTCAAACATTATGGCTAAGTCATTGTAGAATTGGTTTCTTTGTTTAATGGCATATCAACCTCCGTTGGTTATTTAATACTAAAACCGTCCTTGTAGAAGAACATTAGTGGTACTTATTAATCTATTGCAAGAGAGATCCTATTTACCCAACCCCTCCGCTCGGGCAGGATATGACACAAGGTCACTTTTAAAGCGGAGTTTAACAGGTTTGAATTCAGAGTTTCCCTTCTCCTCGACTAGTTGCCTCCCCAAGGCTGAAGAACCTAGTCTGTCCTACTATTTACCCATAGCTGGAGGGAGAATAATTGGATTCATACCTTTCCCAAGTGCTACGTGAAATGCAATCAGTCAGGTCCAGGATTTGAACTCGTGTCGCCGTGTCCATATCCTGTGATGATAACCATTACACCACGGGCACCTCCATAATTGCTATTGCTAGAGAGATAGGGAATCCAAACATTTCCCAAGAGTATTAATCCAAAATGGAATATAATAGCACGACTGAAACTCGAACTCAATCACTACGATATCGTAGGCCAGCACGTTAGCTACTACGCCACGGAGACTCCACCAGTGATGGACGAATCATAGAATCAAACATAACATTGTTGAAAACAAGTCTAGGCCTGTTTGCCGCTGTAGGGAGACAATAAATATCTCCCTGGGATGTGTCTATTGAGCGCCTCGTGGACTGTCGCATAATAGTCTGTAGAAAGAAATAGAAATGACTATAGGATAAAATAATGCAAAAGTAACGGTTTCCAGGAAGGGGCTCCGACTAGAAGTGAAATCAGCGCATGCCTAAAAAGAGGGACTTCAAAGTGCCAAAGAGAAACTTTCTCAGAAGCTTTTACTACCTCAGTCGAGACAGACGCACCTTTTTCTCTCTGCTGCTGGAAGGGAACACACGTGCCTGCTGAGTCCCGAACTTAGCAGCGCCTTGTGTCTCCGGCTTGTAGCTAAACATACCCACTGAACAGAGACGCATGACAGACCCTTAAAAAATCATTTGCCAAAGAAGATACTGTGATATTATTTAAACGCCTTTTCTAGGGTAGTACGGGTATTTCTATTGGTTCAGGAAAACACTCGCCCTGCTGAATGGTCGTAAACCCCAAGAATAAAATTTGAGTCTGAAGGAACCCTTATTTTTTTCCTTCCGTCTTTAATTCGACGAATAAACAAGATAAGTGAATGTGGTCAGAAAAAAGGAGTCAGACACAAACTTTCAGAATCTCCCAACAGTACCAACAATTCGCCACTACCACACAAAAAAACTTTATGTGCCCCATAAGTCCCAGAAAACTATTATCACTCTCTTCTCTTAAACAGTAGAAATGTTGTCTCTTGCCTTGCCATTGAATAGTAAAGCCAACATAGCTATAACCATTTTACTGTATCTCATCAAAGAAGTCTTTTTGTTCTTGTATCCTATCCACATACAACTCGTTCATGTATATTTCTTGCAGTTGGAAGACGTTTTTGTATTCTTTTCAATACAATTTACGTTTATATTACGTATACATTAAATATGCCTGTATACGAGTTTGTTTTTCCTGCCGCTTATTGTGTAAGTATATCACAGATATACCGATGCTAATATTGATCCTCGGTGAGGGGGGGGGGTTGACAAAATAACTTCCTTGTCTCCAAGCAACCTAATACCACTTAGGGTATTTAAGTAACAGCGATAACCCTATACATCTGATATTTCTTATTAAAACAAAAAAATAATGAGTAATTAAATTGGATATCTCTGAATTAACATATCTTATAATTTATTATATGTCCGTTCGTCTGTCCAGCTAGACACTGTTATTCTTGGCCTGATTTAACTTTCAGGAATTGTTAAAACCGTACTGAAAAGATTTTAAACTACCGTGAATTGCAGCGAACAAGTCGACATTAAAAAGGTCGAATTGTACGCCGTAAATTGTCGTGTTCAACTCGACTTTTAAGCCTGACAAAGCTAGGGGTCAAATTATACGGCGAGTCTTTAATACAAACCTTTACCGCTGGTTAACCACTCGGTGGTAAAGATAAAGATCTTAACCGTTAAGTCGACCCACAGTTTTGGAGAGATTTCTTTAGACGGAAAAGTCGACTTGAACCCCACAATTAAATTCGGATAACCGGCTCAGAATAACTTTTCGGTGGAGGTCTGCCACTCAACCTTATCTCTCAATGTCACACTGTCCATTTCGTTGTAAAAAAAAAAAAAAAAAAAAATGCCTGCCCAGCATATTCCCTCTGACAAACAGTTTCCCATTAGCATGCAATGGAGACCGTTTCCAGTTCTAGACTGCTTTGGAATGACTGCAAGCAAAGCACAGGGATAAGACATTAACCTAAAAAGTGACTTTTCACATGGCCAGCTCTAAATAGTCAGGAGCAAAAATGAAAATCATGAGCGGTTACGAATCCTCCGCAAAAGGTCAACCCTAAAGGAGAATACATACATTCTAAGCAATGTTGTCGATCCCGAGATTCTTTTTATGGCAGAAATATTTTTGGTATTAGATTTTCCGAGTGAAATGCATGTTTGGCAAAAATAAACGAAAGGTTTCAACACAAAGTAGTTTGCGAACAACCATGACCACCTAAAAAAGCTATGTAGTACGGGTAAGTACAGCTAATTTCAATAATGCAAATAATCTCAGAAATCGACATTTTCGTTCAGGCAAAGAAAATTATGATTTTACCACAGTATTTGGTGTCAAAATGTCTTTGGGCTACTTACGTCTTTTTTTTTTCTTTAAGATACGCGGCGCCAAAATATTCGATATCCTTGGAAAACACCCCAAAGTATAAATGTTAAATTGGTTTCAAGAAACTACTATCAAGATTCCGAAATATAACAACTCTCAAAACATAACAGGCGACACAGAGATGAAAAATAAGCTGCCGTCTGTATTTGTTGATCCAGGTGCAACATAAAATTGTGTCGCTAAAACAACTGCTTCTCCTAGCTTCAGTATTTACCTTACCCTCCTTTTCGGGTAGGATGTAACACAGTCAAAATCTTTGGAAACCCTTCCTTACATGAATGCATGGATAATAGCATTGCTAAAGATTGTTTGGCTTCCATCAGCGTTCCCTCCCTTAAGAGGCATTATGGGTATCGGGCAATTAAACTTATCCTTGCCCTTTTAGACAAAAGGGCAAGTGCTGCTCGTAGGGACGGCTCCCTGGAGCCAAGCTCTTCAAAATCTCCGCTGAATTCAAAGGTTGCGCTTTTTTCCGCCTTAAATAAATTTCTGAGTAGCATATTACTTAACAAAGGCAGCGATTTTCCTAATGAAGTTCGCTAGTCTGTATAACTTTGCTTTAAAACTCACTTAAAAAACAAAACAAAAAAGGTTCTTAAAAAAGAAAAAAAATGAATAAGTTTTATTATTCGTTTTCAATCTTATGATTAGAAAACTTATTTTAAAAAAATCTTAAAAAAAAAAAAAAAGAAAAAAAAGGTATTTAAAAGAAAAAGTGACTTAAAAAATGCGATTATTTTGTTGATAACTGTATTATCATTTTCGGCTGTGATAAAGTTGCTATCTAGATCTTACGAGTCGGCAAAGATAGCCTTATTGCAAATCGAGTCACAATAATAATAAAAAATCCGAATGTATATATATTTACCTGAAAAAGAAAGCTAATCATTTCCCAAAATCGAATCTTAAATTTGTCCATTTAACTTTTTATTCTATATCGTATTTTATTATACTAAGGTCGTAATTAATTCCTTTTCGTTTGATACTCATTAATTCACGAAATTTTGAATAAAGAAAAACAAATCAACAATGATTTTATGATAGAATATTATCTATTTGTGCAATTATTACCTGGGTATATATGTACCCGACCCCAACACTACTGTCAGCAGTGCATAAAATATGCTGACTTGTTGAACCCAAGACACCCAACAAACTCAACTGCATCTATTGGCGAAGTACAAAGTTCTGAGGTGTGCAGGGTACCCTTTTATTGCCATTACACTCTGGTCAACTGACTCGGAATGGTAGTACCTTTTGGGATACCACCTGTGTCAAATAGATCTGTTTAAAAATCCTTCATATTTAATAGGATCGTATGCAACCCCCCCCCCAAAAAAAAACTAAATTATCAAAAAACAACTACACACAAAATGCAAATATGAAGTCCAGTGGACGGGATTCCTTAACCTCCGAGTATAAAATGACCCAAGACCAGTTGACATACTATTAATAAAAAAAATCAATCAATTCTGCCACGGTCAAGATGTATATACTTGTATATTTGTCTCTGTCTCCCACCAGACAGGACTCGACACAAAGTCAAATGACCCGAAGATCGAATTATAGTGGGGTTTAAAAAGAAGAATGTCGGGCTCGAGCCCTGCTGGACTACGCTGGCCATCGGTCTATTTAGTGCAATGTGGGCCTGATGAGCCTAGCTTGACATAGACCCAAACATGGGTCCAGGCACAGATGCCTGATCAGAGTTTAGACTAGACAGTGAGGTCCTGTGCTATCCAAAAGGTGTCAATAATGCAGCTCGCTCACCCGAAGGTGGCCCAGCCGAAGCCGGGGGGGGGGCTTGTCTGCCATTGAGCATCCGGCACGGATGCCAGGCAAGGAGCAAAAAAGCCTCTGCGCGAAGCATAGAGGCTGATCGCGCTTTGCCACGGTCAGGATGTGACAGAAGGTTAATTTTCCATTCAAGTTCAATAATTACCCCCTTTATCACGTGGAATTTCTACTCCACAATTTCTTCAGAACTTACACATGCAAATTAATAACAAAGGCACACAAAATTGTACACAAAATTATGAAAGACCAGCTCGTAAAACGGAAAGTGGAAAAAAAAATAAATGGCTTAATTTCATTATCACAAAGATTCTAACAGTGAATAACCACACTCTAAGCAGCTGAATTTTTCCATCTCCGTTATTTGTTTTTAACATCTAACGCATTTTTATTTTTGTTTTTAAATTTTGGGTGGGTTTTAACTTAAAAATCAGGGTGCGCCTTATATACCGTGAAATACGGTAGGCTCTCATTTTCAACCGCACTCATAGACACACGAGTGTCAGACGCGGTTCTTGCTTCGTTTGAGTAGCGATGCCATAAGAATGTCGGACTAAAAGTGGTTACCGAATTGCAGTGTGAATCTTTCGAAAAGCGGATGCTTAGGACAAGACAACGAACTTAAGCGTTGTATCTTTCCTGCCGACCACCAAGTCTCAAATAGATCCAGTCTGACCCGAAGTGGTAGTACCTGTTTGGGTCGAATGAGTCTTTTTAATGTTATTAGAATTAGATAAGAATACTTCATACCATAGAAGTGTAAATTATTTCTATTAAGAATAGTTATTTGTAACTATAATTATTTTGTCTAGATTATAATCAGTTACTTAAGATAATAAAAATTATTGATATTAGATAGGAATACTTGATATATCATGTGCAACCGCCACCAAAAAAGAAAACAAACAAACTAAAAACTTACTATATTTTGTGAGATTCTTTCAGAGTTTTTAGCGTAGAATGAACGTAATTCCCTAACCTCATAGTAGAGACGGATTGACCTACCTTTTAAGTCAATTAATCAATACTATTTAACTATAACCGGGAATGTGGGGGAGAAGTGATCACTTCATGTCTTTCTCTAGGACATTAGCACAGACAACCTCGTACAAGATTTGAACTCTGGTCACCAATTTTATTTCCGATGATGTTTTGCAGCAACATTTCTTCCCAATAGCCATTGTGATAGACCAACTGAATATATTAAAGTAATGGGCTAACCATAATGTTTAACCACGAAAAGGTGTTTTATTATATATTGGATGTAATGAACGACCCCTAACTTTTGCCTATGCTAGCCAACAAAAATATTTTTTCAACATCCAATGACCAACAGAGAAAACATTCAAACCCTTATTTACGCTTTCAAAACTATTATTATACAATAAAAATCAATGTAATAACGTAAATAAACAATGTAGTCTAGACCTTGGTGTAGCTATGTTTACTTATATATTCCAAACATACAAAAACCTCACCACTGATTCACAATTGCACTGATAATATAATGATTACGTATATAAATGATTAAGTATGCTTAGGAGGCACTATATTTTTTTTACCAGAACTAATGGCTTTTGTTTAACCAGAGACTATGAAGAGATACTTTCAATCGAAGTCACAGCAGGGTTTGGCTAAGAAACAAGGAAAGCTTCAATGTTTCAAAAGTATATCTTATGTAATGAAAGACCCTTTGTTTTTGTAGATGAAAAGTTTGTCTTAAAACGTCGTTCATTACATTATCATGTACGGTATTCTCGACGAGTGCTCCATTTCTCTTGGATAACATTTTATGATAAAACCTTCTAGATCCATTAAATTTACAAATCAGCTTTGATAGCTCTACATCAAACTAGATTAGGGCGTCTTGGGTGGTGTAATGGTTAGCAAGCTAGATTAACAAACCTTCATGAGCAACTCCGAGTTTCATTGAGGGCCCCATTCCTACGGCCTTGTGCCACATCTAAGTAAAAAACTTAGTAAATTACAACATCAAACTGGATACTTTTTGAGAAAAGAAACAGTGAATTAGAAGAAATATTTTCTATATTTTTTCTTTTAAATTATCGAGGAGTAAGTCATCTAACACGAGGGATCAATAGAAACTTATTGACAAAACGAAAAATGAGATGGGAAAAGAAAGTGAAGCAAGAAACACAGCCACCAAAATCTTTTGTCATCACGAAATTCAGAAATGCGTTTAAAAATTGACAATGGTTGGTAGTTATGGAGGGGGGATGATATTGTCACACAAAAACTTTAATTTACGAACATATTTTGCATTCATCCACTCGTTCCCAAAAATTCAGAGAAAAAAGGGACCTCCCCGCCACAAAAAAAAACAACAACACACACACTTACACACAAATCGATTTCAGTTAATTTGTGGGAATATGAAACCGTACAAATTTAGTTTTTGGGTCACGGTCTAATTTTTAATCTCTCTTGGTTTACCTCTCTCACAGTAAAAAAAAAAAAAAAAAAAATGGGATGGTATTCCAAACATAACAATAATAGTTCTTGCACAATAGGAGGAAAAATATCTCTCAACCCCATGAGAATTTAAGCAGCACTCGACAAAAAGTAGCTGTACGGCCACTTGCCTCCTATCTCGCAAACCATCGAAGTAAGACGAGAAAGACATACTGGGAGTTTTTGGAGAACTAAAAACGAACTCATAAGCGACGTTCTTCTATTTAATCTTACATACGGACACACCTGTGTTGGCCGACTCGCACAGACTTACAATCATTAACTCTGTGCGGACACTAGATGAAGTCTAGAGAGCTTACAAAGAGCAATGGGGATGGATTGCAAGAAAGAGTCTTGGGAATATGCGCTTCGACATATCTGGCGACAACTTCAAAACTTATTTGATGTTCCTAACTAGTCAACAATGAACAGGCTCATTGTGGTTTAACTTCAGAAAACAGTGCTTTTAGGCGTAAATTATGTTTACGTGCCGTTGGCGTATTCCAAGGCCAACCGACAAGGCGTCAAACAATTTGAGGTGTGTATTAAAAAAAACCCTAAGTAACAAATGAGGTACAGAGAAAAGCAAGGTAATAATTTTGAATTATGTACATTTTCATGTCTGTACTCAGATGAACCACCTATGTGACGTGAGGTGATCAGACAGAAAAATATGCCATTTCTGGCCAAACAGTAAAAAAATAAAATATTTCTGATATAAACAGTAGGACGAACGAGGACGTACTATTTTTCACGCGGTCAGCTGTATGTTGGAGTGTGGAGTTATCTCCCTTGTCTGTTAGATAATCCCAATTAATGACCACTTGATGGTATTGCCAAAGCAACAGAACATAGTATCGATAAAAATGGCACGAAAATGTAAGCTATCTTTTACTCGCTGGATGTCTTTGAGACAAGACGAATCTCGTTCCACTCCAAGGAATTTTTCCTCTTTAGCAAACATTGCGTCACATTGATCACATCATTAGAAAACTGAAGTTTAATCGCTCGTACAAAAGAGTATCTAATAATTCTACTAATTCAACTAAGGAACTCATTCAAATCCCGAACAAATTTTCATATCTCTTAGAAAACTCTCACAGATGTGCATTATGTGGAGGACATTTATACATACATTAAATTTTTTGGTTTCTTATCTCATTTTGTCCTTTTGTTTCATTATCTCATATTTTGTCTTATTTTAAAACAATTCAGTTTAGTATAAATATGCAATTTAAATGCAAAAACTGTAAACACTTAAAAACACAGTTTAGTTCTATTGAACCAATAGATTGGACCCTGTCAGGTGCTACCACTCCGAGCCAGAGTGGACGTGGGAGCGATGGCAATGAAGGGGTGTCCCGCACTCCCCAAAGCTCCAGCATTACTGAAACTTCACCATCAGATTGTTTAGTGTCATATCAGGACACTCGTTGGAGAAGTATCTACCCCCCACCTACTACAGAAGTTTGGTCGGTGTATTCTATAGCTTCAGCCGACTGGGCAAAAATCATTTTTTGATTATGACCTCACATATCAGTATTTAATACGAAAATGTATCTAACCTCTTTTTATATCAACGGATGATCAGTTATTCAATATGATTTGCTTATATATCTTCTTCCTGTCTTTGTTCTAGGTATGACACTAAACTGTATTTGGTAGTGAGTCTACATTGAGGTGATCACCACTTCATAGTCATTACTCCCAAGTTCACTCTGATCCGGGACGATATTGTCTATTTAGGTGATGCCTCTGTATCAAATAGATATAAGATGATGTTTTAAATGATTTTGAACCACATTAATTCATTAGCTCTTAGAATATTGAGATTGCAAGTAAATTTGGATTGCTTGACTGTTTAAAATGATTATGAACTACATTAAAACATTGACATGGAAGTGCCCGTGGTGTAATAGTTATCGTCGTAGGAAATGGACACGGTGACACGAGTTCAAATCCTGGACCAGGCTAATTGTATTTCACATAGCACTAATACCCTTGGGAAAGTTATGAATACAATTATTCTCCCTCCAGCTATGGGTAAATAGTAGGACAGACTTGGTTCTTCAGCCTTGGTGAGGCAACTAGTCTCGGAGAAGGAAAACTCTGAATTCAAACCTATTAAACTCCGCTTAAAAATTGACCTTGTGTCATATCCTGCCCGAGCGGAGGGGTTGGTAAATATGGTAAATATGATATTGTCATTGTGTATGAAGTGTTCACCAGTTATAAATGATTTTGAACGACATTAATACATTGGCTCTTCAGAAACAATAATATTACAACTAAATATAAAAGATATTTATCCACCTTTCCCCCTAGCCAGATTTAACATGAAATCATTTTCTTGTGGCGGCCATGTGCGAATCCTGACTCATGTGTGGCCGTCATAAAAGAAAGATTTTTTCATCTCCTCAGCATTCCCCATTTTCTGGCGCCTACGTATTTACCCATGTAAAATGATTGCGAACTTTATCAATACACTAATATTAAAATTACTAATATATCTGAAAGTTTTTTAAAAATTTAACTTGTAGAATTATATACCGTCCACATGGAATATATGAACATGCTTATATTGTCCCTATAGCACTAATACCCTTGGGAAAGGTATGAATCCAATTATTCTCCTTCCAGCTATGAGTAAATAGTAAGACAGACTGGCTTCTTCAGCCTTGGTAAGGTAACTAGTCAAGGAGAAGGAAAACTAAATTCAAACCTGTTAAAGTCCGCTTAAAAATTTACCTAGTCTCACATCCTGCCCGTGAGGAGAGGTTGGTAAATACATATAGTGTCCCTATGCGCCCTATTCAAAGAAATACATCCAAGGGTGATCTACCTGTTTTTCAGAGTGTAGTGTAACCCTTCATTGTTATTACTCTCCGGTCCATTCTGACCTGCACTGATTGTATTTGTTAGAGTCCCGTCTTCTTGTCAAATAAATCCGAGATGATGTCTGAACATTTTTTTAAAACTATGGTCAGTTTTATGAAAAAAAAAAGGATCCCTTTAAATACAAGTCACTGATTACTATTTTATTATTCTATTCAAAATTTATACGTTATTTCAAATTAATCCAAAACGAAACTCTTGCATTGTACGTATTATTCATATCGAAGTCTTACCTCATGACAAATATGAATTATGATTTGTTTTTTTTTGTTTGTTTAAAAGCATATCATTCTTCTACTCACTTCGTTTATTGTTTGCCAGGCTATCCTAGATTGTCTATCTTCCACCGAGTCTCTGATCTTGTCTATCTGATTTTGAATGTATTCTGTTCCTTTATATATATGCCTGCTAAATGATATTGTGCCGTTTTTACTTTTAAGGCATTTGTGTTTGTTGGGTTTTTTCGATAGTTTTTGGAGGCTGTTTTCACTAGTGCACGTTTTTCTCTCACCGCTAAAGTTTTCCATGGGACTCTATATTTAGTTTTGAGTTTTGTTGGAATGCATTTCGCTGCTGCCTCGAGGTGTGAAACGAAGTGAGTAGAAGAAAGAACACAGCCAAAGCAAAACTGAAAGCAGCAAACCAACAAGAAAGAATAAAACTGTGGAAACAGCACTTCGAAAACTTACTAGGAAACCCACCGATAATAACACATGAACCAATCACCAGAATAATTAGCAAACAATTAGACATTAAACTAGGACCGTTCACACAAGAACTCGACTCGGTTCTCAGAAAAATTAAAAATAGGAAAGCTGCTGGGCTGGACGAAATTCCCCCAGAAGTATGGAAGACCAGACAATTCGACGACATACTGCTCCGACACTGCAACGCAGTATACAATCAAAATCCGATAGATAGATGGATGAAGGGATGCATACTCCTCTTCCCTAAAAAGGGGGACCTCGGATTAGCCAAAAACTACCGAGGCATAACACTTACATCCATAGCAGCCAAAATCTACAATGCCCTACTACAAAACCGCATAGAACCCAAAATCGACAACATACTAAGGAAAAACCAAAATGGCTTCCGAAGAAATAGATCCACGACCTCACAAATATTAACCATCCGTAGAATCCTTGAAGGTGTACGGGCACAAAACCTACAAGCGACATTAATATTTGTTGACTTTACCAAGGCTTTCAATTCCAGAGGAAAGACGGAACAAATCCTACTAGCGTACGGCATACCTAAAGAAACCGTAGCAGCAATAACGATTCTCTATAGAAACACTAAAGTAAAAGTACGATCACCAGATGGAGACATAGAATACTTCGACATTGTAGCAGAGTACTACAAGGGGACACGCTGGCCCCGTACCTCTTTATCATTTGTCTAGACTACGTACTTAGAACATCGATTGACAAAATCAAAGACAATGGCTTCGAACTGACGAAGAAAAGAAGCAGAAGGTACCCCGCAACAACAATTACCGACGCCGACTACGCCGATGACATAGCGATACTGGCAAATACACCTGACCAAGCCGAAACACTACTGCATAGTTTGGAACGAGCAGCCGCAAGCATAGGCCTCTATGTTAATGCACACAAAACGGAATATATGTGCTATAATCAAACGGGGGACATCTCCACTCTAGAAGGAACCCCACTTAAACTAGTAGACAAATTCACTTACCTAGGAAGCATCGTCGAATCAACCGAAAAGGACATCGAAACGATGTTAGCGAAAGCATGGACAGCTATCAATAGGCTATCGATTATATGGAAATCAGACCTAACTGATAAAATGAAACGCAGTTTCTTCCAGCCAGCGGTCACATCGATACTGCTATATGGCTGCACTACATGGACGCTAACAAAACGGCTGGAGAAGAAGCTAGACGGCAATTACACAAGAATGCTTCGTGCAATCTTAAACAAGTCCTGGCGGCAGCACCCCACAAGACACCAACTGTACGGCCACCTGCCCCCTATCACGAAAACTATTCAAGTTAGACGAACCAGACATGCAGGACACCGCTGGAGAAGCAGGGACGAACTCATAAGAGATGTACTCTTATGGACCCCCACACATGGCCGCGCAAAAGCAGGACGACCAGCACGAACATACATTCAGCAGCTATGTGAGGATACGGGATGTTGTCCTGAAGACCTACCTAGGGCGATGAACGATAGGGAGGAGTGGCGAGAGAGGGTCAGGGATATCTATGCTACCAGCGCGATATGATGATGATGAAAAGCATATCAACCTTCGTGGGTTTTTTAATGCCAAAGTCATCCTTCTTGAAAAGCAGAAGCAATGCAATTTAACTCATAGCTGTGAGGATAATGGGGTTCATACCATTCCGAAAGGTATTTGTCCTAAAGTGAACGTAATAGCGGGACTGGGGTTATGAAAAATATAATAAGTACAATTGAAAAAAAAAAAAAAAAAGAAAAGATAACAATCCCATAATCCTCTATTTAATGTATCCATTTATGGAGTTGCTTAGACATAGGTAAGAGTCAAGTCCCTGCTCATCGAGGCCCAATGTTATCATTAGTATATAGGTAGGTAGGTACAAAATGAATGTTATGTACCAACGATATTTTTTAAAAATTAAGTATTTAATCGTTTAAAATGATTGTGAACTTTATCAATTGATTAGCTCTTAAAATTTGAACATTACAACTATGAATGGAATTTTCACCCTTTTAAAATGATTGCGAACTTTTATACGCAGGCTAAAAAAAAAGCACAAACTGTTCTAAAGTACAAATTGTTTACCTCTTTAAAATGATAGTATAAAATACAATTGTTAAACTGTCTTTGACATAAAATAACTTTATATTTGAAATGCGAAACCAACTATGAAAGACTTTTTTTGTTTGTCATTAAAGTTGTAAAAGTGTGTACAATGATCGTGGAATATATGAACATGCTTATATTGTATAGATGCGTCCGATTCAAAGAACATGTTGTAAATAGAACCCTTGATACCGATATATGCGCCTAATCGCAGAGTTTTTCTTTTCTTTCTCTGACGTGAGACAGCGTCAATTTTACCCACGCGTTCATGTCAGTGATCTCCTTTGAACATCTCCCACTCACTCGCTTTTCTTTTGGCCTTTATATGCTAGCTATTTGCAGTAGTTCAGTATTTTCTATGAATGGTAACAGTAGATGTTTCTGGAAGTAATTCCCGCCTTTCTGCCTTCCTTCCTTCGCGATTCGACATTAGAAATGTATGAAATTGGTAAGAAGACGCACTGGCACAAGATCAATTACATATTTTAGAGTAATTGCCATAAGCGGATGACTCGACATTTCCCATAGTTTTAGAACTGGAGTCTCACCACTGGAGGCAGTCATACTCAGGAAGCATTAATTCCTAATGAGCGCCGCGCTAAGTTTAATGGTTAGCAAGCTAGACTAGCCCACCATAATTGGTAAGTTAGAGTTTCATTGGATGCCACATACATCCGGCCTTGTGACACAACTAAGCAAAGCCTAGAAAATAACTATATAAAGTCCTAATAGAAAAAATTGACCACCCTCACCAAAAGAATAATTTTTAAAAAATCTGACAAAATATTCAATTCAGGTTCGGGAATTTTAAAATCACTTCAACAACTGGTTCATACCATCTTTTAAAAAGAGTTTGATCGTCACCGAGTGTTCGAAAAAAAACAAAAAAAAAAAACAAAAAAAAAAAAACTTAATCACGTTTAATAAACATTAAATGTAATAATTTGTATATATATATATATATATAACACACTGTAAGAAGATAGAGTTGAGCCACTTTTTGAAGCGGAGAGGGTTCGCTTTGTTTAAGAAAAAAAAATCAACATTTGAAGTCATGGTTTTTACCTGCGCTCGAACACCAGCCGATAGTTTCTGTTGTAACAACATACCAAAGGCATCTCAGTTATAGTGAGAACTTAAAAGGATTAAACAACGATAATGATTCAGCAGAAAACTGGACAGGGAATTGCTTTATTCTCCAAGTTAAATTGAGTGTATGGCTCAAATAAAAATCTCACTTTGTTTTTGCTGGATTTTTTTTTTTATATCGATTAACCTTTTATGACACGTTTCACATGTGATGATTGTATTTTTCTAAAATAAAAACACGTGAGACTTATAGTAGTGAGACAGGAATGGAGAGGTGAGAGGACATTTATTCATTTTGTTTTATTCTGTATTTGAGCACTTGTGACGGTCAATTTCTCGAGTGAGAGATATACATCTAATATCTACCCAGCATTCACAGTACCAGAAAAAAAAAAAAAACGAAACCCCCCCCCGCCAGGAACAAGAGATAAAAGTATCTCGAATCACCGCCCGGAGGAAAAAGAAAAAATTATAGGTTAAAAAGAAAGAAAAGGCCAACCTCGTCCGACCCCTTAAAAAAAAAAAAAAAAAAAAAAATCAAATCAAGGGATACGCAGTCAGTTGGTCAAAAGAAAACTAAAGACCTTTCGCGAATCCTATATATATATATATATATATATATATATTTGGAAATTTTTGTTTTTGTACATGTTACTACGTATAAGAATTATTTTAAAACAGATCTATTTGATTCGATTTACTTTGTTTTAAATATATACAAACTTCCATGGGTTACTTAATGCCAAAGCCATCTTTGTAAAAAAAAACAGTAGTGGTATTTAACCCATAACTGGGAGCTGGGTAGGGAAGGATGTTCATATCTTTCCAAACGGTATTAGTTCGAAAGTAAATGTAATAGTACGAGTGGAGCTCGAACTCAATCACCACGATGTCACCATCAAGTACATAAGCCACTAACCCACGGGGACTCTTCCAGATCTATTTGACCCATAGATTGGACCCTAACAGGTACAACCGCTCCAAATTGACCGAAGAATAATGATAATGAAAGGTACTCCACACTCGCCAGATCTCCTGAACTGGAGCCTAACCACCAGATGCAGTTCATTGTCATAACCAGGATATCTTCTTTTAGGGGCTTGTCTTACCCTTCTGCAGGGGGATACAGTCAGCGAACTCAAAATTCGCAGACAGGCTCCCTGTCTTTAAAAAACGAGAAAAAGAGAGAGAGACACACACGAACTGAAATCTATTGAAGGTGGGCATTTCCTGTGCCATAAAATACCGTTACAAACATATCTCGCTGACTATATTAATAGAAGTAGCTGGAATTCGTGGTGTTAAAACATTTTAGATAAAACACATTGATACATTTTAGTCCCGCTTCAAAGATGAAACTTTTGCTGGGTGGGCCGTTTTGGTACTTTCAACCCCCGGTCACTATCTTATTCTGTCAGAGATCAGTCCGCCTCTATGAACACATTTACCCACCCACAAAAAAAAAAACAGCCAAATAAATTAAATGTAAGAAATTTTCAAAGAAAATATCGCAAGCATTTATATTCGTCCTTATCGTTATCATTCTATTGTCAATCTGCAATTGTTTTTCTTTGCTTTTTGGTTGGAAACAAAACAGCAAATGTCTAGTTAACAAGAAACGTCCTCTTTCAATGCTATTTCAGCCCAGTGAACTTGATAAAGCGAGGGTCAAGATGAATCTCAGATGTCATTAGTGTTCCCAAAAGAATTGCCGAAGGAACTGGACAATTTTCGTTTCAACCTATACGCACGCCAGAGGATTCCTAAACATTTTCTCACATTTTCCTCCGGTGTGTTTAGTGTTATACCAATTTCATTCTCCCTCCCCACCCAACTAATGCAAATTCTCATTTCGTTACAACCCCTACCCAAAACCCTAGTAATCTTTGTCTCCATTCAAAATCCCACCCCCCGACAACTTTATGGGAAACAAAGATTGCTCAATCTGATGTATGCAAGGAAATCATGAAAATTGATTTTTAGTGGTATATCAACACAACTGAGAGAGGGGTTATGCCCAGAAGTTTGGGAATCACCTTCGTTGTGGTTTTATATTCGTATTTTTTATGCGGTTGTTTACTTTTTTTTTTTTTGTTGCACCAAGTTATATATCAAGTACGCTAATCCAACACAAATAATTTACATACAGTCGTATAGTTTCAAGTATTCCTATCAAATACTGATTTCTATGTAGTTTCAAGTAATTATTTCTATTCAGTAATAATTTGCAATTATATGGTTTCAGGTAACTGATAATAATCTTAAATAAACAATTATAGTTTCAAATAACTATTCTTAGAACAGATAATTTACAGTTACAGGGCATCAAGTATCTCTATCGAATACAAATAATTTTTAAACGGATCTATTTGACCCAAAGATGAAACCCTAACAAGTGCTTGCACTTCGGATCCGGGTGGACTTGGAAGTAATAGCCATCAATGTATACTCCGCTCACACATAGTTTTCAGAACTAGAGCCTCCCTATCAGATGCAATTTAGTGTCATACTCAGCATACACACCTTTTTTTTCAAAAGAGGCTCACCCTCATGCAGGGGATACAATCAGCGTATTTTAAGCCCAACCGACAAGACAGTTTGTATTCTGGCTATTATAAGATAAGTATATATTTACCAAACCCCTTCGCCATAGGCAGAATGTGATATAAAGTTAAATTTTAAGCGGAATGACGCTAGTTTGAATTCAGAGTTTTCCTTCTCCTATAAAGGTTGCCTAAACAAGGCTTAAGAGCCCAGTAACCTAGTTTTTGTCCATATCTGTTGGGATTAGGGACAGATGGATCTATGTTTTTCCCACGGCTGCGTACGCCAAGAGAAACGCAATTAGCGTCTTCCAGGATTTCAAATCGATTCCCTGATTTCCTTTTCCTCGATGCTAAGCGAGCTTCTTTTTTTTCAGTTGCGAGTAACGTTTTAATAAAGAAACATTTAAAATTTATTTTATTTATCATATTAAAAAAAATCAGTGTTAGAAATAGGAGGAAGGGCGTATATTTACTTTTCGATATTTAGCTTTTTTTTTTTTTTTTAATATCTACTAATGGGGAGATTTATTATTAGCTATGATTTGTCTAGTTTCTGTTCATACAATTCACTTGTTTATTTCTTATTACAATGCCGGCTTATTTATAGATCTAACAATAAAATACATAAAGATTCATTCATAATATACTATATATTATGAGTAGTTCACTTATTTTGGTTGGACCATAGAATATAGGAGGTTAAACCAATATCTATTTGAATAGAATGCGTTCCCTTGTACATATCATATCCAATGTAGATTAGATGGTCTCAAAACCGGTCCGAAATTAGTCATATTTTAAAAGTTATCAAAAGGCTTTAATGGACACCAGAATATACTGCTGCATTGTTTCATTTCGATCTGTCCCAGTGGCGTAGTGGCTAACGTGTTGTACTATGATGTCGCAATAAGCGGGTTCGAACACCAGTTGTACTACTACATTCACTTTCCGACTAATGCCCCTTGGGAAAGGTATGAACATCTTTATCCCTCCTGCTACGGGTTAAATAGTAGCTCTACTGTTCTTTTACAATTATGACTTTGCCATTAAATAACCCAGGAAGGTTGATGTACCATTAAACAAAGAAATTAACAATCGAGATTCAATATTATTTTATAGATTGTATTTATCAAACCCCACCACGACAGACAGGATGTAACACAAGGTCAATCATTTTTAGCTGGTTTAAATTCACGGTTTTCTTTCTGCCAAACAGGATGCCTTACCAAGGCTGTAGAGCTTAGCCTGCCCTACAACAATTCCTTGATTGAGAGCGAGGGAAAATAACAAATGGATTCATGCCTTTCCCAAAACTATGTTGGCCATAATTATCACTGTTTTATATGTATTTTACTGAAACGCCACGCCACGAGCAGGATGTGATACAAGGTCAATTTTTTTTTTTTAATTTGAATAAAGCTAGTTTGAATTCTAAGTTTTCCTTCTTGACCGGTGGCTTTACTAAGGCCAAAGAGCTCAGTCTGCACCATTTATCCATAACTGGGGAAGAGGAAAAGATGAGTTCACGGCTTTCCCTAAAGACTATGTTCTTCGGTGGGTAGAGTGTTTGTCAATGGCTCGGGAGACCGGGATTCAATCCCAGGTCAAGTCATACGAAAGATTCGAAAAGAAAATGGTGCTTGATACTTCCTAGCTTGACACTAAGCATTATAAAAATGTACATATCAAGGGTAAAGAGAAGCAGCCTAGGGAAAGGAGTAATGTCCTTCCCTACTCGTCGGTGTAGTAGCTATTGAAAAGGCAGCCTTCGCGTCGCCAACTTCACTTATGTTTTTAAAGCTATCACTGCTTTATAAGTACATTTTTCTAAGCCAGCCATATTTGTAAATTTAATGTTATTGGTACTGGTTATTGTCAATCTGTTCAAGTTTTATATCTGTTTTGTTTCTTTCGTCTAAATATCTCCTTGTCATGTTTAGTTTTCTTTCTTATTCAGCTAACATCGCCAGTTCTACTAACTGTCACCGTCTGTAAAATATCCTGAGTGCCATTTCCCGCGTTTGATTTCAATTCAATGCAAACAATTACCAACAAAACACTTCCTTCTTCGTTTAGATCTCCATGGGATACGCCCTGGGATTCTTCTGATGAACACATTTCTTTCTCGGAAAAAAAAAAAAAAAAATCAAAGAAACCACGTAATCCACAAAATCAACCGAAAGAAAAATAAAATGCAGTGATTTAAAACTTTAATTGTTATTTTTTTCTCTTATAGCTTCATTAGCGAAAACGTAAAATATTACATTGCTTACATAATATCTAAATTAAGAAGTTGGCCGACCGTAGTCAAGGGCGACCCGGAGGCTCCGTTTTCAATAGCTACTGACGTGTAAGAGGGGGGGTGCTGCTCATATCCTTGGATTGCTCCCCGTGCCTTATAATGCTGAGTATTAAGAAAGGAGGCAACGGTGCCATTTTTTTAAAGTCTTTGGTTCAACTCGACCTGGGATTGAATCCCAGTCGACCGGACCATTGGCAAATACTTACCCTTATGTAAGTGGGGTGGTCGGTTTTCAGTTAAATTTTTTATAGTAGTAATTTACGAAGCTCTTTGCTTCGATGTAGCACAAGGCCAAATGAATGGGGCACCCAATGAGACTCGAACTCACTCGTGTAGGTTTGCTAGTCTAGTTTGCTAACCATTACACCACCAGAGGTGCCCTTTTTTTATAGTAATCAATAACAAAAATTTGGAATAATTTTTATGATTGACTGACAGATTTTAACGGGA
Organism: Sepioteuthis lessoniana; assembly: GCA_963585895.1. Classification (NCBI taxonomy): domain Eukaryota; kingdom Metazoa; phylum Mollusca; class Cephalopoda; order Myopsida; family Loliginidae; genus Sepioteuthis; species Sepioteuthis lessoniana. The sequence goes on from CAUZXS010003453.1 coordinate 33,221, forward strand.
TGTCAACTCGTCTAGGGTAATTTTATTCCAAAAGTTTAAGGAATCATGTTTACTATATTTACATTTTTTGTGCAGTCGTTTTGAAAGAGTTTTTTTTTGTTGTTATGCACGCGGTTCTATCGAATAACAATCAGTTTGAAACAAATCTATTTGACCCCTAGATGAGACCCTCATAAGTTCTACAACTCCATGTCAAAGTGAAACTGGGGAGTAATGGCATCGAAGAGGCACTCGGCACGCGCCAGATCTCCAGAAATGGAGTCTCACCACCTGATGTAGTTTAGTGTTATAGCAAGAACACCCTCAATGAGGATAGAGTCAGGGTACTCTAAGCTTTGTTGAAGAGGCAAAAAATAATTTTTAAATCCATCAAATAGCTATAAAATTAAAAAGAGGCTAAATTATTTAATTGTTTTATAAACTAATAACTCAATCTCTCGGCGGGCTTAGAATACGGTGGCTGACTCCCTAAAATGGGTGTTCTGGGTTTCACACAAAACTGCATCAGAGGGTGAAGCTGGAGATCTGGAGGTATGTGGATTGCCCTTAATTGTCATTACTCCTATGTCTACTGACTTGAAGTGGTAGTACCAGTTAGAGTCCCATCTAAGTGTCAAATTGATCTGTTTCAATATTATTTGTATTCGATGAAGCCGTTTGCAAAAAAGCAACAACCTTACAAGACAACTACACAAAAATGTAAATCTGAATATTCAATGAAAGCAATTTCCTGACCTCTTGACCTTAAATAACCTTTGACGGGTTGAAATGTCATTAAAATCAATCAATCAATCAGCCCACCTTACTAATTTACAAAAATGATACTACTGTAACGTAATCGCCGAGGGATTTCGGTTCATGCCTTTGGGGTTAGTTAGGCTGAGAACCTTTCGGCTCAGCACATGGGTTAGTTAGGTGCAAACATTGAGGCAGGTGTTAACGCGGGCGCGCGCGGGCGGACGAAGATGTCACTCAGAGATGTCACAATAGTCCGAGACGAAACGGGTGACGGAGTTCGAGTGACATCACGCACCGGAAGCGCGCAGAGGTTTGTGGAGAATTGAAAGAAAGTTAAGGGAGTTGAAAAATAGACGCCAAACGAGGAGGATCGACTTTTGGAGCTCGCAGACGCGAGGCGAACTTGCGCCCAATGGGGGCCGCTTGAGATGGGGGCCAAATGAATAAGACAGCGTAGAAGATTGTATCTCTCCTCCTTATGTCGAAACCTTTAACTCAAAGTTGATTAAAAAAAAAGTTTCGTACCTGAAGAAGAAGTCGTTACGTGTTTTCGAATTTCGAGATTCCTATGTTCTTTATATGTTCTATCGTTACGAACATTATATGTCTTATTTCGCACATGGCGTTAATTGTGGCTATTGAACACTACGATCACCAATTACTTAAAATTCTGTCGTGTTTTAATTTAAGCAAACTCTCAGTCCTTTGTCATAAGAATAAGAGAATATATCAGTCAAAAATATTGAGTCCGAAACAAAGATGATGATAATTTGGGAAATAGACTAGATTTTTGAGACCAGAATGATAAGTTTTGAAGACTTTCAGAAAAAAAAAGAAAATTGCCCCGTGATATTATGACTATCGGTGAAAATTATTATTGTATATTTTTTCAATTAACTACTCCTCTTGTAGGATCATCTACCTAAACAGTTTAACTCTAGGATTTATTTCTAAAGTGGAGATAAATTAATATTACACTTAATAAGATTGTAATAACGATCGGATTTCAATAAAAAATTTAGGTGTATATTGTAAGAAAAATTTGGGGAAATAATTTCTGGGTCAACCACAACCATATCTTCTTTTAACTTTCTGAAATCTAATTTTTGATGCGATGCTAAAACAATATTTTCTTTATTGACCCTTATCTGAACAACTAATAATAATAATACAGTCAGTACTTACTTGACTTTTTGTCATGCTTCTACTTAACCAAAAGATGGAGAGATGTCGTATTCGTTACGCTTTTGGTGTACGGTAAATTGCGGCGTACCAGACGACTTTTTAAGCACGAAACAAATTTCTACCAAACGAGGGGGGGGGCAACTTATATGGTAAAGTTAGAAATCAAAATTTTTTTTCTCACAATGGTCAACCTGTGGTAAAGGTTTGGTTTTTAGCCCGGCAGTATAAGTCGACCTCTAGTTTTGTCGAGTTCTTTCAAGCTTAAAAAATTCAACTTGTACGTCGTAATTTACGCAAGTATTTCGCCACGTTTTTTTTTTGATTCGACAAAACCTAATAAGCACCTTGAGCAAGTCTTTCATGTTTCATTTCAACTAGAAAATTGAAGACTGTTAATAACTATACTGGCATAAAAAGGTGTCCGTCTGGCGTATAATATCAATAGAATAAGAAATAAACTTATGTATTACGTCTTGTGATCTCCTCTAATTAATAACGGATCATTCTGTTTTGGTTGTGGGTTACACGTCAGGGAGAAAATGAGCGCAAGTTTATATATATATATATATATATATATATATATATATATATATATATATATATATACACATACATATAAGAGAGAAAGAAGATATAACCTTACACATCAGACGCATATCGTCTGCTTCACTGGAAGTGAAGAAAGAAAAGAAAAAGAGGAACAAAGAAAGGAAGATAAAACAGGAAAAGACATAAAAGAGATAGTGTGAGATAGGCGAGTTAAAGAAAAAAAAATGAAGAATGCTTAAGAATATTTATTTTCAAAAGGAAATAATGTCGTGATAATATATTTAAAAAAAAATCAACAAATTGTTCATTTTTAATAAATGTTTTAGTTGGTTTCTTGGTTTTATGGCATATAAACCCTTGAGGGTTATTTAATGTTTAATATATATATGTAGACAAACACACAAACAAATCGTTTGTAGGTTACATTTTTAAACGAGCAAGAATTTGTTTGCACATAATTAGATGGTTTCAAGTATTCCTATTTAACACTAATAATTCTATTTAATAAACATTTTTACAATAGTTAAATGGTTTGAAGTATTGCTATCTAATATTAGTAATTCTATTTAATATCAATCATTATTTGCACAAAGTTTAAGTGTTTCAAATATTGCTATTTATTGTTTGTACACAGTTAAATGGTTTCAAGTATTGCTATTTAGCATTAATAATGCTATTTAATAATGATAATACACAGTAAAAGATTTCCAGTATTTCTATGTAACACTAATAATTCTATTCAACATTATTCATTTGTTTACATACAGTTAAATGGTTTCAAGTATTACAATGCAATTCTTATAAATCAATTTAACAATCCTTTTTTAGCACACTGGTAAATAGTTTCAAGTATAATAAACGATTAAATAGTTCTATTTGACTCAGTTGGGACCCAGCAGGTATTACCTCTCTAGATTAGAGTTGGCTTGAGAGTAATGGAAATGAAAAGCTACTCCACATTTCCTCTAGCTACAGGACTAGAGCCTTACAGTTAGACTCTTATGTCATAATAGGACACTCGATAGGGAGTGGGGTCGTACACGCCTGCAGAGATACAGTCGGCGTATTCTACAGTCCTAGTCGACTGAGCAAAAATGAATATTTCGGTACTTATTCTTCAACACTTTTAAATAAGTGAAAGTTACGGGTCGTTTTGATAAAGGGCTTATTGGTTTATTTCTGCACTGCTGACTTCTGCAAAAACAAAAGAGGTCTTCATAACATTGTTCAAATCTGATCTTTTTTTGTTGTTGTTCCTTATGCATACGTAAAATCTATTGTACGTCAGAAATGATATTGTTTTATAACCTATAAGGTCATTGAGTTACCATGCCGAATAATTCCTCTCTATGAGCAACAGGGTTTACTTTGCGGTAACCATCTCCTCAGCAAGTAACACGTGACAGGTTATACGAGGTTACATAGTACCAGTACTATGGAACGATCTATGACATAAAACGGCAAGTTCTGCTGTAACTCGATGTATCAGTATGAAGGGTTTGAATTTAGAGTCATCCGTCAGCTATACCAGCTTTCTTACAGTTTACTCGTAGCTGCGCCAAAAAAATGGTTGATTTCAAAGCTATAAGTAAAATTGGCGACCGTTGTCGAGGATGACCCGAAGGCTCCCTTTTCGATAGCTACTACACCAAGGTGAAAGGGGAGGTCGCTACTCCTTTACCAGGATTGACCTACTTTACCCTTGATCCTTAACTTATAATGCCGAGTGTTAAGCAAGGAGGTATCAAGTACCATTTTTTGAGTCTAGTATGACTCGACCTGGGATTGAACCCAAGTCTCCCGAGCTATTCGTGGACACACTAACCATTATACCAATGTAGTGAAACGTAAATAGCTTTATTCTGAATTTGAACATTGGACTCAGATTCCATTTTTCTTCAATGATTGATTTGAACGGCATGTCAACCTGTCTATAGTTATTTAACCCTAAAAATTACGTAATCGTTATCATTTTACATTCATATTTTTATTTTTTGTATTGTTTCTTAAGGGTTTTTGACTCAGTTATGTTATCTTATATCCTAATCTAATACATATAATTTTCAAATAGATCTCTCTGGCCTGATCTTTCGATGAGACCCTAACAGGTACTTCCACTCGAGGTCAGAATGGACTTGGTAGTAATGCCAATGAAAGGATATTCCACACTCACACTGAACTACAGGACAGGGACCATTAGTGTCATACCCAAGACTCCCTTTTAGGAAGGGCGACTCTCTCCACGGGAGACAACCAGTGTATTTTAAGCCACGCTTATTTGATTGGAGAATAATTTGAGGTTGTACTGTTGTATCAGATTTTAAAACAATTTTTAAGTTTATATGTATAGTCCACGTCATATAGTGTTCCCCGTTGTTGGTACCATTGTTTTTACCCATTATCCCGAGTTAGGTTATTTGGTTTAATGGTCTATCAATCCTTCATGGTTATCTAACGCCAAATCCGATATATAAGTTAGAAATCACCATGACAAGAAAATCCGGCACACACCTACACGTGACATACGGAGCACTGAACAGCTGTTTAGACCTTATTAGGTCTCATCAGCAGTCCACACCGTGATCTCCACCACTGGAGATCGAACCAACAACCACAATATGCAGAAGCCGAAACTCTACCACTGGGCCACTGATTCAAGCCACGTATAAGCGATACCGAATTAACAAGTTATGATAAATTGTGGGACCACTTGACCTAATGTGTCTTTTTGTGTCAATTCCTCCATTCATAATTGTGTGTGTATATATATATATATATATATATATATATATATATATATATAATTTTTTTAAAGTGAATAGTGTGTCGTTGACTATTTCAAAACGAGTTTCTAAACAGTTTCAGTTCTGCATTCTGTGGTCGCTGGTTCGATATCCAGTGGGGGAGATCACGGTATATACTGCTGATGAGATCTAATAATGTCGACACAGCTGTCTAGTGATCCCGTGTGTCGTGTGAAAGTGTTTGCCGGGTTTTCTGGTAATTTTTCATGGTAATTCAATTCACAAGAACTAGAACTTGTTTGCACACAGTTAAATAGTTTCAAGTATAACTATTTATTATCTGCACACAGTTAAATGGTTGAGAATAAATGATTAAATACTTTTATTTTACCTGAAGATGTGGCCTTAACAAGACTAAATCTGAATCAGAGTAAATCTAGAAGTATTTCCCAAAGCTTCAGGAATTGAGCCCCACCACCAAATGGTTTAGTATCATATAGAGGACAATCCCTGGAGGAAGTCTAATCCGTCTGTGGAGGTGCAGTCGACGTATTCTACAGTCACAGCTGTAAGGGCTGGTATCGAAAGTTATTTGAAAATTCTTAAAAAAAAAAAAAAAAAAAAAAAGATAAATAAATAAAATAAATCAAAACAAACAAAACGTTGAAAAATTCTGATTGGGAACACTTTCTAATATAAGTAAAGTTGGCGATCGTAGTCGAGGGCAACCAGAAGGCTCCCTTTTCAATAGCTACAACACCGAGGTGTAGAGGAGGGCGCTTACTTCTCCTGGATTGCTCCATTTTACCCTTAATACGTACCTTATATAATTGAGTGTGTTAAAGTCTTTGGTATGTCGCGACCTGGGATTGAACCCAGGTCTTCCGGACCATTGACAAACTCTACCCACGAGGCCAATGAGCAGGTTTTCGTCCGGAGATTTTACAAGTATACAAGAGACTATCACTGAACGTCAATGACTTCTTTTTAATCATACAAGGGATAATCAAAAAATATTAACACGGAATTTTAACAATTAAAAAAAAAATGTTTAACAGCTAATATTTAAAAAATAGTTACAGCTGAGTAACTGATAAAATCAAATAATGATACGACGTTTCGACAGTCATCTAGACTTTGTCAGTACTGATTCTCAACATTTGTGATTGGTAGTTTTACTTCAAACCAGAGTTCAAATCCCGGACGAAGCTGTTTACATTTTACATAGCGCAAATACCCTTGGAAGATACATCCAACGATTCTCCCTCCAGCAATGGGAAAATAGTAGGGCAGACTTTATATATAAAGAAAAACAACAAAAAAACTTTGATATAGCTGCCAGTCTAGAAGAAAACCCTGAATTTAAACCTGTTAAACCGTGTTTAAAATTTTTTTTATGGCACATCAACCATTGTAGGTTATTTAAATGCTAAATCTTTTTTTTAATACATAAACACTTCTTTTTCAAACAATTCAGTAAAGCATCAGTACACAGTTTAAATGTCAAAAACATTGCTATTTCAAGCTATTCAGCTTAGCCAACAAAGTTAAATGGTTTCAAGTATTGCTATGTATCACTCACAATTCAATTAACATCAGTCATTTATTTACACACAGTTAACAGCAAAAACAGTTCTATTTCAAACTATTCAGTTTAGTATAAGTACGCAGTTTAGTTCTGTTTGACCTATAGATAGGACCCTATCAAGTACTACCTCTTTGAGCCAGAGTGGACCTGGGAGCAATGGCAATGAAGAGGTACTCAGCATTCCCCAAAGCTCCAGTATTACTGGAGCCTCACTATCAGATTGTTTAGTTTCATATCCAGGACACTGATTATGGGAGTCTTACCCCCTCAGCAGAGATGCAGTCGGTGTATTCTACAGCTCCGGCCAACTGGACTACCAGCAGTTTGTTCTAGATTAATGATGACACCAACACCTCACGGTTTTTCTACGACAAAGTTTTTCTTTTTACTAATGCCTTACAGGTATATACAGGATGTTTCAGAAAAATTGATATTTCGTAATCAATTAACTTGACCAATTCTCGTCCAAATTATCTCAAAATTTAACATGTGTAGAAACAACTCAAAATTCCACGTCATGTTTAAACGCCCCTTTGCCAGCGAATGGCATTCCTACACCTGATCCCCCCCCCACAAAAAAAAACACACACACAAAAAAAAAAGAAGCACAAAACCGTTAAATATAGAAGTTTGAGTCGTTACTACACCGGCTGTTAAAATTTGAGATCATTTGAACGAGAATCGGTAAAGCTATTAGGTTTCGAAATGATATCAATTTTTCAGAAACACTTGGTTTATTGACATTTGGAGATGGGTGGTACATAAGCCAGAGGCCATAAGCTATATTATCTTTTAGTCGATAGTTGAGAAAAAAAAACAAAAACAAAAAAAAAACGAGATAGGACACCCATTTCTATTCATTTTTAAACATCAGAATCAGCTCATAGCTATAGCCGCCGCTATAGAACAACAACACGATTCGTACAAAGAATCTTTAATACTTGTCAAATAGGTCCTGTCGACCTTATCTGTTTCTTCCTACATCAGCCTATTTATGTGACATCATAACCAGACGAGCAACGACCATGCTGCATTGTTCTTGATCTTTCTTTAGTACAAATTTGGAGTTTTTTTGAACCAATAATTTTTCAAACCTGACTTTTTAGTTTAGAGTCAGTAAAAAACTTGAGAAATGAATAAATCTTTTTGCTTCTTTCTTAGAAGAGAGCTTTCTCCGTCATTTGGTTTAAAGAAAAAAATCGTATGGGTTTACTAGACGAGCCACGACACCCATCCTCAGTTGCAGTGGTATTGGTGATGAAGTGTCTGTTCGTCCCTAACCATGGCAACGGTGTTGTTAGCAAGCACCTTGTCTCCTCTTCATCTTCGTATTTCCCTCCTATCTGCATTTTACTTCCAGATTCGTCTACTAAACCATTTCTTTCTTCCTGTCTTTTTCCGAAGCCTCGGAACAATCTCCTATTGAAAAAAATCTCCACCGAAATATTTTTATTATTTATTTATTTTTTTACTATGCTTCATATTGGGACTATAGTTTTTTTGTTTTTTTTTTTACCAATTGAAATTTTTTTCTACATTCTAACTTTTTTTTCCGCGAAAAATTAATAAAATATGAAGATATAGTAAATAGACAAAATATTCACTGAACTTTGCTTTGGTTTTCTTGGAGAAGGTTGCAATATGGGAGAACCGGTGTGGATCCAACTCGATATATTATAAGTAATAGCGTGCAAATTAGACGTTCCACGGAGGAAAAAAAAAACGAAAGTGGGAATTAAGTAGAAATTAAACTTTAAAAAGAATTATGAATAAATAAATAATCTTTTGTGTAATATACAGATAAGGAATTAAAATAAAATGTGAATGAAAAAAGGTTGTGTTAAGTCACGTGATTTTTAAACGAGGGAAAATGTGTTTTGTACATGATCAATTTATTCAGCTTCTCTGGGGTCGATTTTAAGCACGGGTCCAGCTGATGCACGCGCACACACACACACACACACACACACACACACAAACATATATATATCCTTGATTTATTTTGTATTCATTTAAATTTTAAAAAATTAACTGTTGTTAAAAAATGACTACAACGTTGAAATAGAGAAATGACATAGCTCGTTTTACGATTTTGTCTGCTATTATCTAGAAAGGAAAAGAAATTATATATATATATATATATATATATATATATATATATATATATATATATATATATATGTGTGTGTGTGTAACTCCTTAAGTTCGTAAAAATCTCTCTAAAATCTGATAAGAAAGGAAACCACAAAAATTAGGAAAAAAAAAAAAAAATTGCCAATAAAACGAGGCGTAAGTAATCAACGAGGAAGAAAACAATGGAGAGTTTGGGGCGGGGAAAATGTATCAGCTATCAAACAGTGCGACATACAGTGCACAGGTCACGTGAGCAGCTCTATCTCTCCAATGAGTAAATGAGTTAACTTGTTTATTTATTAAAACAAATAATTAAAAAAAACAAAATCAACTGCCGTAAATCGTACTTGACATCTATAATATAATTTCCCTACCATTTCTGAATAAAATTTTTCTCTGGATCTCTAATATGTGAAATCATTCTATTATTCGAACTAGAGTCTTCATCTTGGCTGTTATAAGACACAACGTTTCAGTTGTTGTAGCCTCTGTTCTTCTTCAGGTGTCTGTCGAATTAACTGAGAAGATATAGATTCTAGCACAAACAGCGGTAGATGGAATAGTAGGTTCGATACGAATTTCCTAGAAATACCCGTTATCGAATATAGTAGACACCTGAAGCAAACCGAAGGATAGGACAAGAAAAACCAAGACGAGGATATTTGTCCAGATGGTATAAGTTAATGTATAATAGGTTTCTTTGTTTAATGGCATATCAACCTTCGTGGGTTATTTAATGTCAAAGCCATCCTTGTCGAAGAACAGTAGTGGTACGATTTAACCCATATCTGGGAGGATAAGGGAGTTCACACCTTCTCAAGAGTATTAAATCGGAAGTGAGCGTAATAGCGCGGTTTGAGATCGAACTCCTTCACTACAAGTTCATAGTCCAGCATGTTTACCACTACACCATGAGGACTCCCCAAACATTTTTGGCCTCGTGCTTGTAGCAGAAAGAACTTCGTATTTTTGTTTAGCGCGTAATTTAATTTGACCGTTAGGGTCACCGTGGTGTAATGGTTATCGTCATAGGAAATGAACACGGCGATACGAGTTCAAATCCTGGACGAGACTGATTCCATTTACATAACACTAATACCCTTGGGAAATGTATGAATCCAATTATTCTCCCTCTAGCTATGGGGAAATAGTAGAGCAGACTAGGTTCTTCAGCTTTGGTGAGGCAACTAGTCTAGGAGAAGGAAAACTCTGAATTCAAACCTGTTAAACTCCGCTTAAAAATTGAACGTGTGTCATATCCTGCCCGAGCGGAGGGGTTGGTAAATATGGTTAGGGTCGCCGAATATTTTCACCCAATCAGGATGACTTATCCTATTCAGCCCCGACCATCTTTCCAAGCAGTACCAAAAATTGGGGAAAGGTGCCAAAACCCATGCTCTTCCTCAGAACTCTTCAATAAGAAGAGACGACTTACTGTCTGCTCTTTAATAGCGGCAGCAGCATCACACCACCATGATGAGAGCCATCTAACTTATAGACCCCTTGCGTCTATTCTTTCCTTCCTACGAGACTTGCAGCATACCAGCGTAAACCCTTTATTTCATGCTGCCATTTAAACCTTCATATAAAACCTAACGGCGTCTTCGTTCTTCTCCACCACCTTTATTTTCCATCAACATTTAGCGAGGGGATAACAACCAACGTAATACCAACATTAACCTAATAATATTCTCATCGCTAAATGCTAAACCAAGCAAGATCTTTTTAAATGACCGCGAAAGGAAGAGTCTTTATTTTCTCTGGTGTTACCCAAATGTTTTCTTTTATCGGGGATCCATTGATTTCTTGTTGCGTTAAGAGAAAAGAATTAAAATAAAATTTGAGCAAATCTTTTCAGACTTTTACAAACTCCACATCACAATGAATTTTCCCTTTTAACATTTTATAACAATATTAATTAAACATCGGAGAAAGTATAAAAAAAACTTTTTCTTACGTAAGATTTTAGTTACTAGACTAGTGTGTTCGCCAATGGTCCGGAAGACTGGGGTGCAATCCCAGGTCTAGTCACACCTACGACTCAAAAATGGTACTTGATGCCGCCTCGCTTAACACTCAGCATTATCAGGTAAAGATAAAGGGTAAAGTGGAGCAATTCAGGGAATAGTGTAGCGCCTTCCCCTACACCACGGTGTAGTAGCAATTGAAAAGGGAGCCTTCGGGTCACCCTTGACTATTGTCACCAACTTTACTTATATATAAGTATAGTCCATAAGTAGGTATAAGTATATTAGTTGGTCGACCGTAGTCAAAGGCCACTCGAAGGCTCCCTTTTCTATAGCTACTACATCGATGTAGTAGGGAAGAGCGTTATTCCTTTTCCTGGGTTGCTCCATTTTGCCCTTGATCCGTACTTTATGATGATGAATGTACAGCAAGGAAGAATCAAGTACCTTTTTTTTTTGAGTCTTTGGTATGATTCAACCGGGGATTGAATCCCGTTCTCCCGGGTTACTGGCCAACACTAACCATTATGCCAATGGGTCGGTAACCCCACTTATTCATTATAAAAAAAAAGTTAATTTTCAACAAAACTAAAAGATACCAAGATTTCATTATTTCTCGTGGAATATTATTGACTGAAAACGAGGAGGGTAGAGTTCATGTGGCGCAGTAGCTAAAGTACTGGACTGATGTCTTCAAGTGAACGAGTTCGAACTCCAGTAAGGCGGTCGTATCGATACTGCTGTACGGAAGCACCACTTGGACGCTAACAAAACGACTGAAGAAGAAAGTAAATGGCTATTATACAAGAATGTTACGAGCAATACTGAATAAGTCCTGGCGGCCACACCCCACAAAGCAACAACTATACGGCAACCTGCCTCCCCATCACGAAAACTATCCAAGTTAGACGAACCAGACACGCAGGACACTGCTAGAGAAGCAGAGGTGAGCTCATAAGTGATGTACTCCAATGGACCCCCACATATGGCCGAACAAAAGCAGGACGACCAGCTAGAACATACATACAGCAGCAATGTGAGGATACGGGATGTAGTCCTGAAGACCTGCCAGAGGCGATGAACGATAGGGAGAAGTGGCGAGAGAGGGTCAGGGATATCCGTGCTAGCGGCACGACATGATGATGACGTTCGCTTTGGGATTAATACCCTAGGGAAAGGTATGAACCCCTTTATCTCCCTCATCTATGACTTAAATAGTACCACTTCTTTTTTAAAGGATTGCTTTGGCATTGAATAACGCACGAAGGTTGATATGCCATTAAACAAAGAAACCAAACAAATCAAAACAGGTATTATTATGTATAATATCGCCCATAAACATGTATACTCTAAACATTTTTTCTAACATGTTACTTTACTTCTAAACTAAAGATACTATTTACCAACCCCTCCGCTCGGGCAGGATATGATACAAGGTCAATTTTTAAGCGGAGTTTAACAGGTTTGAATTCAGAGTTTTCCTTCTCCTAGACTAGTTGCCTCACCAAGGCTGAAGAACCTAGTCCGTCCTACTATTTACCCATAGCTGGAGGGAGAATAAGGGGGTTCATACCTTTCCCAAGGGTATATGCCCGAAAGTGAACGTAATAGCGCGACTGGAGTACGAACTCGCGTACTACGATTCCGCAGTGCATCGCTTTAACCATTACACCATGAGGACACCCCTAAAACTAAAGATGCCGTTATTTCTCATGACCAAAAACTAAACGTGCGACCCCTCTGTCACCAGAAAAAAATTCATGTATCTATTTATTCGTTAGGTGGGGTAGTTTTAGACTGCTACACCGGGGGTTTAATTCTAGATCGAGTCATACCAAAGACAAAAAAAAAAAAATGGCACTTGCTTAACACTTAACATTAAAAAGGTACGTATCAAGTGTAAAGTGGAGCAATCCAGTAAAAGTAGTAGCGTCCTCCCTACACCACGGTGGAGTAACTTTTGAAAAAGTAGCCTTCGGGTCGCCCGCGACTCCGGTTGCCGACTTAGTTTGCATATTACTATTTTTGGCGACAGTTTCAATGCTATCGGGTTTGGTTGTAAATAGTATTCAATGGTATCCGTTTTAATTGTATAATATTCATTAAAAATAATAAAATTAAGGTAAATTTGATTGAGAAGAGAGCTCATTTTAATAACAGTTTATAAATATTACAGAAGTTTTTTTTTTTTTCTACCAACACGTTATTACAATAGAGAATATTTCGATCGCAAAAACTAGACGAGGTGTGAAAAAGTGAAAAGTCGTTTAAAAATGTTCGAAAAGTTATTTTTCGAATAACAAGCAGAAAATAGAATAGTCTGAAAATGAGCGAAATAAAAGATTAAATACTTTTCATTTACAAAATTTAATTGCACAGTCGGCTGGGGATGTAGAATACACCGACTGCTTCTCTGCAGAGGTGTAAGACCCCCACCCCAAACAAGTGACGTGTATATGACACTAAACAATCTGATGGTGAGGTTCCAGTAATGCTGGAGCTTTAGGGAATGCGGAGCACCTCTTCATTGCCATTGCTCCCAGGTCCAGTCTGGCCCGGAATTGTAGCACCTGATAGGGCCGTAACTATGGGTTAATAGAACTAACTGCATACTTACGCAAATTAGAATTGTTTGACTAGACTGAATAGCTTGAAATAGAAATGTTTTTGACAAAGTGTACTTACATTTAAACTGCGTGCTTATGCTAAACTGAATTGTTTGAAATGGAACTGCTTTTGACATTGAAACTCTACTTACACTAAACTGAATTGTTTAATATAGAACTGTTTTGACATTTAAGTGTGTAAACAAAATCTGTACTTATCCTAAACTGAATTAGTTGAATTAGGACTGTTTGAATAAAGTAAATAGCTGGAAATAGAAATGTTTTTGACAATTAAACTGTGTACTTATGCTAAACTGAATTGTTGAAATAGAACTGATTATTTGCATAAAAATAGATTTGGGGTTAAATAACCTACAAAGGTTGATATGCCATAAAACCAAACAAGTACAGTTTGTCAAAAACATTTCTACTTCAAGGTATTCAGTTTAGTCAAACAGTTCTAATTCAAACAATTCAGTTTAGCATAAGTATACAGTTCTATTTTTCCGATAGATAGGGCCCTATCAGGTGCTACCATTCCGGGCCAGAGTGGACCTGGGAGCAATGGCAATGAAGGGGGTGCTCTGCATCCCCCAAAGCCCCAGCATCACTGGTACCTCACCCTCAGATTGTTTAGTGTCATATACAGGACAGTCGTTGGTGTTGGGGGTGGTCTTATCCCTTTGCAGAGGTGCAGTCGATGTATTGTACATCCACAGCCGACTGGGCAAAAAAAAAAAAAAAAAAAAAAAAAAAAAAAAAAGCATAGAAAATTATTTCTAAATGATTAAATCTGGGCGCCTCCGGTAGTGTTATGGTTAACACGTTAGACTAGCAAACCTACATGAGCGAGAGTGTGTGCCCCATTCCTACACGTAGAAAATTTCTAACAATTAAAACCAGCATGTTTAAGCAAAGCCAAATTAATACAATAAAGAACTTCATTAAGCTCCGAGACCCAAATCAGCCCTCAGATTACTCGTTTCCTTCGTGTTTTATTTATTGCCAAAGCTTTCCTTGTAGAAGAGCAGCAGTGACTTACTTACTTCGAGGATGCAGTCCAGCACCTTACCAGTTACACCACGGGGACTTCGCGCCCCTAAGTTTTATTTCTTAAAATATTTAAAAGATTATATAATGAAGTATTTAAAATATTTAAAAGATTATATAATGAAGTACAATAACCAAACATAATATTCGGATATAACTCTTAAATAGTTTACCAGATTCCGTTCGCAAATGGTCCGGAAGACCGAGGTTCAATCCCAGGTTGAGTCATACAAAATACTCAAAAAAAAAAAAAAAGGAAAAAAAAAAAGTACTTGATGCTTCCTTGTGTGACATTCAGAATTATAAAAAGGTACGGATCAATGGTAAGTGGAGCAATTCTGGGAAAGAAGTTGAACCCTCCCATACACCTCATAATAACTATTGAAAAGGGAGCCTTCGGTCAGCCAACGTACTATCAATAATATTAAGTCTCTGCGTTTCTTTACAACCGAATGCGACCTTCATTTTCTGCAATAAGGTAATCTTAGATTTATCTGGCAATAGAAGAGAAATTGGTTTTGAGTTAATTCAGCTATTGGATTAATTTTTGGGTATCACAAATTTTCTAAAGCAGACTGCTATAATTATCACTTATCTGAATCAAATCTATTTAGTCATTGATTCCCCAAATTCTTATTTTAGAATAAAAATAAAACTTAGTAGAAATACTTTTTCAAATCTGCTACGCCTCATTTCATTAAATGTTTTGAATTCATACGAAAAAAAAAAAAAAATAAATAAAAAAATAAAAAGATTTCTACATAGAGAAAATATCTATATTCTAATAAAGATATATCGTTAGAAAGATTTTGAAAATCGACAATCTTTCTTTAAAAAAAAAATTTAAAAAATTAAAAACTGCCTTAGATTATGAAATGAAAAATTTATTAAAATGAAAACATTTTTTAAAACCTTTTGCTAGCAGAGCCATATTTGTCTTCATTCATTTTTTAAGGGAGAGGTGAAAGTTCAATGTAAGGCATCTTCCTATTGGCTACTGATAGACCAATTCAATGTTCATGTCAAAAACATCACTAGGAGTCACCACTGCAGTGGAGGATTGTATAAAAGGTTTGTTGTTCGTTTTTTTTTTTTTGCAAAGTATCATAATTAAAAGTAAGTGTTTTATTGTTTTCATGCAATTGTACAATGATACATAATTTCTGATCAACTTTCATGTCGTGTTTATATATATATATATATATATATATATATATATATATATATAATTCACTTATTTGAAAATATCCTATTTCGTTAAATTTCTGAAAAATAACTCACTCTCTCTACAAGGTTTCAAAAAATTATAAACCTGAGAAAGGTTTCTGAGTCTTCGTTTAATGGCATATCAATCTTCATGGGTTATTCAACGCCAAAGCCATCCTTCTTGAAAAACAGCAATGATACTATTCAACCTATGTTGTATAGCCGCATACATATACATATATATAAATATATGTGCAGAAACATAATCAAACATAATATACGAACTTCAATGAACGAACGAACACACTTCTTTTTAAAAATATATCTCTAACACTTTATTCTCAAAAGTGTTGATGTTGGGTGTGCGTGAGAGATGACTTGGAGATGGGGACAGACTGTTATATTGACCCAGCAGTACTTCTTTCTCATCTTGGCTGGGTTGCTCAACCGTGGGTCACTGAGAGCCCAAAGCCCTCTGTCTGCCGCTGGCTCTCAATTCGGCATCTTGTCTCCAACTGACTCAAGCCGTTTGGCCCTGGTTATATTATTGTTTAACGTTCACCTGCTTCCGCTGTTCTTCCACTTATTTACACAGGTGCATCTCTTGATTGACGGCTCGGTCGAGGGTCAATATGTTACACCTATAGCTGTTAAGAGGCTTTCATATCTTTCTCAAAGGTATTAGTCCGAAAGTGAACGTTAAAAAACGACTAGAGTTTGAACTCGCTTACTACAATGTCGCAATCTAGCACGTTATCCACTACACCATGAGGACTTCCCGGCTGTGAACGGGTAAATTTGAAAAGCTTGGTTTTATTTAAAAGTTTGTTACTCCTCATTTCATGTAATTTTTCAAAAAACATTAATAAATTATATGTATGTTTGTGTGATGCTATTCTCTCCACTCGGGCAACGTTGGGTATCCCTTCTAGTACATTAATTGAAAGCCTTGAAAGCATCAGTTTAAATTGACTTACATTTTTCGTACACACATTCTGATATAAGTCTCATCATTATCTCTATATTTTCCACCTTAAATAAATAAAAATCAATTACAGTTTTATAACATCTATTTTATCTAGCTCTCTGAAGCCAATAAATCAAATACGTTAAACCTCTTCAAATTTGAAAACTACACAACGTATTTTTACGCACTAAGCGTATGGAGAACAAGTACGGTGAAAAATCTGTAGATGTCTACAAGACATAGAAATGTGTGGGAGTTTTCGAGGACATTCTCTCTTACGCTGTGTATGTAACTGGCAACTTATGATTAAATGTACATGGAGCTGAATTAAATTTTCGTTGTGTTTTAATCTAACATAAGGGATGTCGTTGCCCTACTTTGCACTTTAGCTTAAAGGGTTTTGGTAAAGTTGGGGATTTTTGTCTGGGCCTCATAAAAATACACCTGTGTCAGTACCCGCTTATTGGAGTCATCTACTTGTTGAACTGCTGCACAAACGTTAATAATTACGCACAGAGCTCATTTATTTACTTGACTGCCTTATTAAATTTTCTAAATGAGATTATATATATATATATATATATATATATATATATATATATATATAAGAGAGAGGGTGTTTTACGACACGTCAATCCATTTTTGGATTGTTTAATACCGAAGTCAATTTAACAATTATGGTCCCCAGTTATGTACAAAGCAACAATATGTATATCCACAAGCATTTTGTGAAGCTTAACCCATACTATTTTGTTGCAATATCAATGTTTTTAGAGCTAATGAATGTATGTAGTCAACCTCAGGGCGTCTCGGGTGATGTAAGGGTTAGAAAACTAGACTTGCAAACCTTCACGAGTGAGTTAGAGTCTCAGTGGGTGTCCCATTCATATGGCCTTGCACCCCACCTTAGCAAAAGAATCTGGTAAATTTGGTCGCCACAGGTGGTTAAATAGTTAGCAAGCTAGACTTGCAAACCTTCACGAGTGAATTCGAGTCTCATTGGGTCCCCCATTCATTCAGCCTTGTGCTACAAAGTAAAAAAAAATTGGTAAATTACTATTTACCCAACCCTTCTGCTACAAGCAGGATGTGATACTATTTCATTTTCGTTCTCCTTAACTGGCTGTCCAACTAAGACTAAAGGTCTCAGTCTGTCCTACTATTTACCCATATGTATGATGAAAACAGATGGATTCATGACTGCCTCAGACATTAGCGCCAGTGTAAATATGCAGTTCACAAATATTTTATACCTTATCTTTTTGACAGGATCTTAACAGGTACTACCACTATTATGGAACTAGGGTATGAAACTTTTCTGATTGCTGGGCGCCGCGGGCGGAGTAATGGTTAGCAAGCTAGACTAGCAAACCTTCACGAGTGATTTTGACCTTCAATGAGTGCCTCATTCATACAGCCTTGTGCCACGTCTAAGCAAAAAGCTTTGTATATTACATCTACTTTTCTTATAGCTATCATCAGTAAAAAAAAAAAATCAACATTTCTTCCACTACCGTCATTATCATCCTATCGTGAAACGGCCATAATTAAACAAAATGAGTATTTATTTGTCCTGTAAAAGGTGCTTTTGATAATCCAAACACAGACTATCGCCAGTTATACAAGGGATGCTCCGAAAGTAATGCCTTCTATTTATCTCTACGGAAACTACCATGCAGGGAGTGCAATAAAGACTTACCAACCACCCCTTGCACAAGCAGGATACGGCACAAAGTCAATTTAAAGTGGAATTTAGCAAGTTTGAATTCAGTGTTTTCCTTCTCCTAGACTGGTTACCATACCAAAGTTAAAGAACCCCATTTATTCTATTTACCGATAGCTGGAGGGAAAGTACTTGGATACATAACTTTCCCGAAAGTATTAGCTCTACGTTCAAGATTTCAACTCGGTTCGCTGTGATCATTTCTTACGATGGTAACCATTACACTACGAGCGCCTCTATTAAGGGAGCGTAACAACTCCGTTGGATAAATTAAATTCGCTGCAGCAAAACAGTAATTTTCCAAGGTGACCACAATTGATTATGCATTTTTGATAGCAATGAACAAGATTTTGCATGCAGTGTTTGTAAGAATGTCGCTCCGAAAGTAAAGCCTTGAATTTTATTAGGTTGTCCGACAACATCAGAGGTGGGTGTTGGTGTTACGGTAGTAGAAGCTGATACTCTCGCAAAAAAGGTCCATCGATAGTGACTCAGGGTGGAAAGATGGCGTCTGGCATGAAAGCAAAAGTATGTACTTGAATTCCTTCATGCGGAAAAAAAAATTCAACTTGTGATACACACGAATGCTTGATAAACATTTACAGAATCGTAGACACATATATATATATATGCACACACACACACACACGCGCGCGCGTTCTGTTGATACTTCAGGCAAGAAAACCAAGCGTCGTTGACAATGGCTAAGCTATTCTAACTGATCTAAATATCACAGATTTTAAACACTCTTCATATATAAATGTTGCAAACGAGACAAACACGCATAGACACGATAAATAAATCTTCATATGCATGTAATTTTGCTGGGGTTACCTGGTTTCGTTGTAATGCCGTTAACCTTCCTCGCAACAACCATACCCGTTTCCGATGTCTTCACACGAAGGACACATTACTGCAGGTTTTTCGTTAGTTCTTGAACGAACTACTCATACATGGCTCCATACTTCTAGCCTTGTGCCTAATTAGTTTCAGCTTAATGAGTGACAACAACTCACGCACATACTCTCCAATGACAGAAAACGAAAGTCGAACACACTGAATACGTTTCAATTCACTCAAGATTAAAAGCGCAAGTACAGATAAACCCGGATATAAGAGAGATTTTTCTCTGGTCCCAAATTAGAGCCTGTGTTACCTAAACTAAATAGACCAAACGGATATACGGATATAAGAGACGACTTCTCCGGTCCCGACAACTCTTTTATAACCGGGTTACACTGTATTATACCTGTATTACAGGACATGAAAATAGAGAAAAAGCATCTTGTGTAACTGTCATGGTCGTAGGAAGGGACTCCGCAACTCTAGTTCAAATCCTAGAGGAAACTTTTTGCATTTCACTTTACGATAATGCTCTTTGGAAAGCCTGACTATCTCTTCTTCCTCTCATCTTGTACCGGGAGTGCGAAATTAATCCCTTGCTCCAAGAGGACTATCCCCAAACCAAGCAATACCTGCTTTGCAGGGTTGAGTTCATAAGGAAATGCCGACGAGATCAAGAATATTCTGTGACAGCGGCGCATACGTCTCAATACGTGTAGGGCTCCCCACATTAAAATGACCTTGTGTAAAATCCTTCCTGGTTGGATAAATTAATCTCTTCTTCCACTCAGCTCTGGGTAAATAGTAGGATAGATTGTGCATGAAATGATCGACCCCTAAATTTTGGCTATCCTAGCCTGCATAAGTATTTCTCCAACATCCAATGAAATCAAGAGAAAACATTCAAACAGTTACCTAAATTTCTGAGATGAAGCTTGATGATTTTTATCATTGAGGGTTTTCGGACTACTGTCTTCGTCTTTATTTCCACAACGATTCGACTGAAGAAGGCCGGAGGACATATCGGCCGAAACGTTCCGGAAATAACAATGAGGATGAAGAAAATAGTCCGAAAACCCTAAATGATAAAAAAAAAACTTTCAAACATATTTATACTATGTAAACTCTTGTAATATAATCAAAATCAATGTAATGCAGTAAATAAACAATGTAGTCTAGACCTTAATATTGCTTACTTGGAAATTCCAAACATACCATGACTGATGCACAATATGCTCAAGTATTATCAATAATAAACGATGTTCAGTAAAAAAAATTCTTAATTAATAGCCCTGTTTTACGTTTAGGGTATGCAGAGACACTTGGATCGAAGTGACGGCAAAGTTAGGCCTAGAAACAAGGTAAACAAGACATTTCAAAAACATATCTTGTGTAATGAACGACCCCTTGATTTTGAGGTAAAAAAAAATTGGTCTTTAAAGAAGTCATTTATTATACGAGTATACAAAGTAATAAACTTAAACACTTATATTAGTTAATATACGTGAAATATGAATCCCTAAACATTTAAATGAAAATATTTTTCCAATTTTCTTTTCTCGTCATCACAGCGAATTGGGCTGCTTTTGAAATTTCAGCACAATTGTATTTTTGAATTCTTAAAAAAAAAAAAAATTACAATTGAGATGAAAGGAAATAACGCAATGAGTTATACAGTGTGTTCCTTAATCTCATTTTTTTTTCTTAATTTATCTTATAATCCGCAGAATCTCCGTCCATACTGTTAAGATTCTGCCATTTCTGGCTTTGTTTCAACTTAAATTTCAGGAAGTCTTACATTCCTGCTTAGTAAGACTTTCAACTATTATACTAGGGGGATTGAATCAGACCCGATTCTTACCCTCTCTGTCATACTGTCCCCCTCGTTGTACAAAGATGACAGTCTCATAACACTTACTCACTAATACCTAAACGTTACGAGAGACAGATAGAATTCACCCTATATTTAACTAGATCTTCTCTGTCACGGCTAGCTGTAGAGATGCTGAGAGGAAATCCGTTTAATTTCAACGGTCAACCGGCATAAAAAAATTTTTTTTTAAAGTTTCGAAATCCATTTAAAAAATAGGTTAATATGATCTTTTTAAGTTTAGAAAATATTCAAATTAAATATCTATTTTAAAATATTGATTTTTATGGATGTTCTGCGAGTATCTGACATGTTCAAACAAACCGTAAGCAGTTTTCCGTATGCCACTCTGAGTGTAAACAAAGCAGTGACCTGTATTAAATAAACGATAAAAATCAACAAAAAAAAAACTTTCTTTAAACATGAATGATTATGCTCCACTTAAAAATGCGACTGAAGCCTTCATTTTTAATGATGACCATTCTAAGTAATATGGGTAAGTACTACAAATTTTAATCTTAAGAATGTATTGTTTTTACCGCTTTCTACTTAAAATCTTCTCGGGCTTTCTCGTCGTACGGTAATGGTTAACGAGCTAATCTTTCGAATTAAGTACAACTGAGCAATGAACTTTATATTTACGGCTTTGTGCCAAATCTAGATAATGCATAGTTGGGTGGGGCGCCTTGTCTAATGCTAATGGACTATTGCCAGGGAATTTGATCCTCACTAAGTGTCCATTACTTCTGCCTGTTTCAAGCCAACCTTGATAATTGACTACATCAAACTGCCTTTCCAATACGGTGGCTAGCGATTTGATCTCAGTAGCGAGTTCTAGTCTACTTGGTTGCTTCATAGTTGTGTCTAAGAACAATTTAATGCGGAATAGCCCTTCATTGCCATCACTCCCAGGTCCACTCGGTCCCGGAGTAGTAGCACCTGATAGGGTTCGATCTATGGGTCAAATAGAACTAAACTGCGTACTTATATTAAACTGAATTGTTTAAAATAGAACTGTTTAACTAAACTGAATAGCTTGAAATAGAAATGTTTTTGACAATTAAACTATGTACTTATGCTAAACTGAATTGTGTAAATAGAACTGTTTATTTGTATTAACATGGATTTGGCATTAAATAACCTACAAAGGTTGATATGCCATAAAACCCAAACAAACAAACACAATTTTTTAAACATATCTATTTGAAAAAAAATGCCATCGAGTGGATTTTTCTTTTCTAACAGACCACAGTGAAAAACTAAAAGAAAGCGAAAAGATAGACAAATACTTGAATTTTATTAGATAACTAAAAAACAAAAAAAAAAAAAACAACTATGGAACATGAGGGTAACGGTAATACTAGTAGTTGATGTCCTTGGAACGGTTCCCCAAGAGTCTTGAAGAAGAGACTGGAGGAAATGGAAGTCAGAGGGAGAATCGAGGCCATCCAGACTTATAACATTGCTAAGATCGACCAGAATATTCAGAAGAGTCCTGAAGATGCGAGGAGACTTGCTATCACTTAGACTCCTGTGAAAGACGACCAGTGTCAGCTGGAGAGAATAACTCGCTTGGAATAATTTAATAATAGTCATTTGTCTGCACAAAATTGTATAGTTTCAGGCCTTGCGATCCAGAAGGATTTTTAAACAGGATCTATTTGGCCCAATGGGACTTAAATAAGTACTACCAGTTTGGGATAGAGTGGATCTGAGACTAATGGCAAAGAAGAGGTACTCCATACTCCTGGGATCTTACTCACTTCAGAGGATCTAGTCGACATATTGTAAACCCCGCCGGCCGAGCAATTTCTGGCTTTGTACTAAATTAATCTAAGCTTAATAAATTACTACTTTTAAGTAAATAAAAATAATTCTAAATCTGTTTAATTATACGTGTTCAAATTAGGATTTTATCAACTATCTATTTTTATTTAAATTTTTTTTGTTTTGTTTTAACGAGTTGTCAACTTACTCAGTAGAGCAATATACTTTTTTGTTGTTTTAATTTCTGTTGAATTTTATGGTAGGGATAAACGACGTTCTGCACATATACGTACGTTTCATGACTAAGTTATTCTCTTATAAGTGGGACCGAGAACTTTTCAGCATCTCCTTGTAATAATTAACATCTTAGCCATTATCATTAACAGCAATATTACATGTCTCTCAATTAACCATAAGTGTTAAAAAGATAATTGCATTATTAGATAATCTGATTCGAATCAGTTTATATTCTGGCAAGTATTTTCGCAAAAGTAAAAACATTATTAAGGCCAACTGTAATAATACTATGAACATTACAGTTCAGTTAAGTCATTTGACATAATGGCGTATCAACCCTTGATGGTTATATAATGCCAAATCCTTATATGTGTGAGAGAGAGAGAGAGAGAGAGATTTGAAAGCGAATAGTTTATAGGTAACTTCTTTTCTAAACTTGCAAGGTCGGCTGGGGTTGAAGAATACATCGACTGCATCTCTGCAGAGGGGTAAGACCCCACCCCCGCCAACAAGTGTCCTGGACAGGATTCTAAACAATCTGATGGTAAGGCTTCAGTAATGCCGGAGCTTTAGGGAATACGGAGTACTCCTTCATTGCCATCGCTCACAGGTTCACTCTGGCCCGGAGTGGTACCTGGTGGTGTCCTAGCTAGAGGCCAAATAGAACTAAAATGTGTACTTATGCTAAACTGAATTATTTAAAATCGAACTAATTTTATGTATAAAAGTAAATTTGGCATTAAATAACCTACAATGGTTGATGTGCCATAAAACCAACCTAAACCATTTCTAAACAAGTTAGAATTCAGGTTTACTCACTGTTGAATAGTTTCAAGTATTGCTATTTAAGATTAGTAATTCTATTGTAATTTACAAAGCTCTTTGCTTCGATGTGGCACAAGGCCGATTGAATGGGGCACCAAATGAGACTCGAAGTCACTCTTGCAGGTTTGCTAGTCAAGCTTACTAACCATTACACTACCCGAGGTGCCCAAGATTAGTAATTCTATTTATCAATTATTACTTTCTAATATAATATCAATCATTTTTTGTACACCGTTTCAAGCATTTCTATTCAACATTAGTAATTCTATTTACTTTAATATGCAAATTACTCAGATGTGCACGCATCTTCATTTGAAATAAAAGAAGAAAAAAAAAAAAGAAAAGATTATTCAGTCACCATGTTTTTTGAGTTCCAGTATATGAGCCCAGTTGGCTGGGGCTGTAGAATACACCGATTGCATGAGGGATAAAAACCGACCGCCAACGAGTGCCTGATGGTGAGATTGCTGTTCTGGAGTGCTGGGGAATACGAGTTCTTACCTAAATCGAAGAATTTGCACACAGCTGAATCGTTTCAAATAATAAAAATTTGACCATAAGAAAAAATGGTATATGCACAACCTAGTAGCTGTCCAAAAAATGACACACATAAACTCCTATGGGACTTTGACGTACATACGGATCACCTAATCTCAGTCAGAAGACCAGATCTAATAATAATAATAATAAAAAGAATTTGCAAATTCTCGATTTTGCTGTTCCAGTTGACCACAGAATTAAACTGAAAGAAAGTGAAAAGAAGGATAAGTACCTCGACCTTGCTAGAGAATTGAAAAAACTATGGAACATGAAGGTGACAATTTATTTGATAATTATGACAATTATTGGTACTTTTGGTACAGTAACTAAAAGGATTATTAAAGGGACTGGAGGACTTGGAAGTTGGCGGCCGAGTGGAGACCATCCAAATGACAGCATTAGTGAGATCGGCTAGAGTACTGAGAAGAGTCCTGGAGATTTGCTGTCACTCAAACCCAAGTGAAAGACCATCAGCTAAGGCTGATGTGAAGAAACTCTCAAGGAGTAAACAACAACAACAATAATAATAATAATCCACTCTAGCTAAATAATAAACACTTCTATTTAACCCATAGATGGGACCCTAACAGGTACTACATTTCCGGGTGTGAATGGATATGAGAGTTATGGCAATGAAGGATTACTCCATATTCTCCAAATCTCACCATTAGATGTAGTTTAATGTTATAGGCTGAACACATTTTTGCAGGGCTATACAATACACCGACTGCGTCTCTGCAGAGAGTTAAGATCCCAACAACGAGGGTCCTAGATATGACTCTAAACAATCTGATAGTGAGGCTCCAGCCTTTGACCTTTGGGGAATACGCATTACCCCTTCATTGCCATTCGTCCACTCTGGCCTGGAGTGATAGCGTCTGATTGGATCCTATCAATGGGTCTAATAGATCTATTAACCATTTAAACCGTGAGCAAACAAATAACTTGCATTAAATTGAATTGTTTGAAATAGAACTGTTTGACTACTTAACTGTACTTGTTTACAAAATTATATATACTTAATATACGCATAAACAGGATTTGTCGTTAAATAATCTACAAAGATTGATATGCCAAAAACCCAACGAAACCAAACAACATGATTGGTACTGTATCTCTTTATTCATTAAAAAGTGGATCCGTGAAATATCAAAGGGTATCAAAAACTATTATCCCTCGTCTTGAATATACGAAGAATCTTAAACAAAACAAAACAGGTAAACAAAAATAGTTTCGATGCTGGTGTTGAAAAAAAAAAAAAAAAAAAAAAATTAATGAAACCCCATTTTCTTTTCCAATTTTAATCTCCCTGTTTCTAATCTACACACTTGTTCTCTGGATCGAAGTGCAACTTAAACTTTATTCTTAGGATATGAAAGTGCGCCTTCGTATTTTTTTTATCAATATCATCTACGTTCATCATCGAGATGAACTTTAAGTTTTGGAGGGAGAGAGAGAGAGAGAAAGAAAGAAAGAAAAAAAAAAAAGACTAGCACGGATGTGACACAAGGCCGTCGGAATGCGGCACCCAATGAAACTCGAACTCACTCGTGAAGGTGTGCTCGTCTAGCTCGCAAACCATTACACCGCCCAAGGCTTCCAAGTTGCACTGAAGTAGATCCAATGAGTATTAAGGAGAGACTTCTCATTAAGTTGGATTTTACAGCAGGGTCAGTGGTTTGCATAAATTGAAACTCATGCGTGACCGTCACCAAAAATGCTTTACCCTTTCGGCATTCTCCATTTTGGTGCACCTCAGGTGCCAAGGGGCCCAGTGAGTATTGAGAGAACTGATCTTGTATAATCCTATGTTTTGCTAAAAATGCTAATAAAATTAAAAATATCCAGAATTGGCACTAAACCTTCGAGGCGTCTTTACTTTATTATGCAAATTACTCAGGTGTGCAGGCATCTTCATTTGGAAAAAAAAAAAAGAAAAGATTATTCTCTCACCATGTTTTTTGATTACTCACTGTGCATTCCTCAAATGAAAGTACAGGTTGTTTAAAAAAAAGTTAACATTTCTATTAGAGTTCCTGCATATGAGCCCAGTCGGCTGAGGCTGTAGAATACACAGGCTGCATGAGAAATAAAAACTGACCCGCCAACGAGTGCCCTGAATATGACACTAGACCACCTGATGGTGAGACTGCAGTTCTGGAGTGCTGGGGAATGTGTAAGTAAGTAAAGTTGGCGACCATAGTCGAGGGTAACCCGAAGTCTCCCTTTTCGATAGCTACTACAACAATGTGTAGGGGAGGGCGCTACTCCTTCCCTGGATTGCTCTACTTTACCCTTGATCCGTACCTTATAATGCTGAGTGTTAAGCAAGGAGGCATCAAGTACCATTTTTTGAGTCTTTGGTATGACTCGACCTGGGATTGAACCCAAGTCTCCCGGGCCATTGGCGAACACTAACCCCTAGGCCAATGTCCGGTAGTATCCCTTCATTGCCATTACTCCAAGGTACAACCACTCTGAGCCAGAGTGGTAGTATCTGTTAGGGTCCCATCTATGGCTCAAATAGAAATGTTTAACCATCCGTGTGAAAACAAATAACATGCTAAATTAAATTAAGTGTTAAGTATTCCTGTATTGTTACTCGCTTGCAGTCAGGATTGAACCTGCAACCTCCAGGGCTATGTATCCTGCTGGACACCTGAAAAGGCCGAAAGAACATATCGGCCGAAACGTTGTGAATATAACAATAAAAATGAAGTTGGCTGGTTGGTTGGGTTTTATGGCATATCAACCTTTGTAGGTTATTTAACCCCAAATCTATTTTTATGCAAATAGTTCTATTTTAAACAATTCAGTTTAGCATGAGTACACAGTTTAATTGTCAAAAACATTTCTATTTCAAGCTATTCAAACAGTTCTAATTCTGCTAATTCAGTTTAGCATAAGTACAGATTTTGTTTACTCACAGTTAAATGTCTAAACAGTTGTATATTAAACAATTTAGTTTAGTGTAAATAGAGTTTCAATGTCAAAAACAGTTCCATTTCAAACAATTCAGTTTAGCATAAGTACACAGGTTAAATGTAAGTACAGTTTAATTGTCAAAAACATTACTATTTCAAGGTATTCAGTTTAGTCAAACAATTCTAATTCAAATAATTCAGTTTAGCATAAGTATGTCGTTAGTTCTCTTTAACCCATAGATAGGGCCCTATCAGTTGCTACTACTCCGGGCCAGAGTGGATCTGGGAGCAATGGCAATGAAGGGGTTCTCTACATTCCCCAAAGCTCCAGCATCATTAGAACCTCACCATCTGATTATTTAGTGTCATAACAGGACACTAATGGGGCGGGGTTACCCCCCCCCCGCAGAGGTGCAGTCGGTGTATTCTACAGCCCCAGCCGACTGGGCAAATAAAAATGAAGACAATGGTCCGAAAATCCTGAATGATAAAAAACATTTAAATGTTTGCAAATGGAATTATTTGGGCGAGATAGGAATGCCTGAAACTGTTTAACTATGTGCAAAAATTGAATTATTGGTATTAAATAGCAATACTTGGAAGCATTTAACTGTCTGCAAATGGATGAATAATATTGAATAGAATGATTAGTGTTAAATTGCAATACTTAATTGTGTACAAAAAGATTAACTCATTCAGAAATAAAATTACTCACAAGTCATGTATATGTATAACCATTTAACAGTGTGCAAACAAATAACTGATTTTAAATTAAATTGTTTGGGTTACATACCAATACTAGAAACCATTAAACTGAATGAGGTCTTGCTTGTTTAAAATGTTACCTGCAAACTATTCGTGTGTGTGTGTGTGTGTGTGTATGTATATATATATATATATATATATATATATATATATATATATATATATACATACACATATATATATACACACACACGTATATATATATATATATATATATATATATATATATATATATATATATACATACACACACACACACACACAGGGTGACCCCCCGCCACAAATAAACAAAAATAGAATTAGAATTATTTTGCTTTGTTTTTGCAGAAGTAATAAAACATTTTATGGTTTCTTTTTTTTGGGGGGGGGTCACCCTGTGTGTGTGTATATATATATATATATATATATATATGTATGTGTGTGTGTGTGTGTGTAAGTGACGAGGGTTTGACTTTGAATAACTTACAACCAACCAACATCCATAAAGTTTCTACCTGTTCACCATCCCTGTCAACACATTATTGGAATCTTCCACAGCAGGCCTCCATCATATCAGTTCTACTTTTCTAATCAAGGTTAGGTTTGAGTTCTTTGTTGAATGGCATATCAACCTTGGTGGGTTATTCAATGACAAAGACATCTTTGGAGAAGAACACCATGGATTCTATTTAGCCCACAGTTGGTGGGTTTAAGGGGATTCATACTTTTCCCAAGGGTAATACTCCAAAAGTGAACGTCATACCGTGACTGGAGTTCGAACTCGTTTCAAATTCTAATTCCTACACTTAGGTCATTACGTCCCAGAGATCCCTCCCTTCTATTAAAAATAGTCCCACAGAAATATTCACATTTCTTTTAATCACCTTAGAGAGATTCCAAGAATGTGTTGACTGTTTGAAATTATATCATAGAATGTACTACTATAAGGGTGTTAACATTTTTTTAAAAATTATTCAGTATGTGACTTTTATTAAAGTAAAATATCTGTGAATACATGAGTAATAATACGCTTTGATGATATATAAGACATCGGTTTCTTTCTCTCTTAAAAAATTCCAGTAGTATATCCATGAACTATACAGTGAAATTGAAATACCTGTGAGGCTAACAAGAGCTCGCAATACGACACTGTAGACTCTTTTCACGTAGCCCAGTGCAATAATGTAACATTAAATGTACAGGCTATTCCTGTTTTCTACGATAGGCTATAGACATAAGAATCAAGGGGTATGAATAAGTAACAGTTATCATTAAGTTTGGGTCTCTTTCACTTCCATTCAATTACAACTTCTTCCATTCTTACCATTGTTGCTCACTTTGCAAAGATTGGTGAAAAGAAAAAAGGTGTTTCTAAAAAACTCTTGTTTCCACTTTCAGTTTATCCTCAGGAATGGTCACCCGCCCAATCCATATTTCCTCATTTCGGTTTCACACAATCTCAACGCCCTCTACTTTGGAAAAGGCGAAACGGTGGTCTGTATATAAATAAACAATTTTTCTTGCGGTAATTTCAGTCACTATTACAAAAGCAATATCAAAATATATTCTATAAAAATAAGAAAATTCGAGGAATTTCTAAAAAAAAAAAAAAAAGAATATTAGGTATTTACAGTACGGGGAAAATTCATTTGATTCTATTTTTTTCGTCTTGTTTTTAATAATTCGTTCTATCGTCCATTTCAGTTTTTTTTTTTTTTTTTGTTCTATTTTTTTTTTTTTTTTTTTTTAAACCGTTTAATTTCCTTTCCATTCAAACTCGTAGTAAGCGAGTAGAAGGTACATTCGTATTTTTATGAAAATTCAAATAAACAGGGTTTCTTTTTCTTGGATCCTTCGTAAAATAGACTGTTCATGCTAAGAGGAAATAATTTTCTTGTTGGCAGGCGCGGTAAATATAACCAATATAAACTTCTCCACAATTTAAATTTTAACCATCTTTCGTGTTGCACATGGCATAACACAGAGAAAACCCCGATGTTTTAATGCTCATAAGATTACATATATATTCGTCTTTTTCTTCGCCATATCTGCGCGCATGCGCGACGTTTTTGTTTGGACATGCAACTTAAAGTAGGGTTTACTGTTTGTTTGTCTTTTGCCTTCTAGGATGAGTGCGTGGGTGTTTGGATTTATTTGATAATTGATTAAAATCAAACTATATCACACATCGAGTGTTCTAAGTTTGGTAATAAGAAAGATACACGCATTAAAAAAAAATAAAGT
The DNA here is from genome assembly GCA_963585895.1 of Sepioteuthis lessoniana. Taxonomy (NCBI): domain Eukaryota; kingdom Metazoa; phylum Mollusca; class Cephalopoda; order Myopsida; family Loliginidae; genus Sepioteuthis; species Sepioteuthis lessoniana. Next base: position 63,671 of record CAUZXS010003453.1, read on the forward strand.
TTATATGACTCTTTCGTAAACTGAAGCACGAGGAATTATTTCTAGTTGGGAATAAAGGTGAACAAAGACAACAGCTCCTGACAGGAATTTTCCGTAATTTTTTTTTTTAATTGCCCTTCTATTTTCTTTTTCTCAATGAGCACACTACGAACGTGGCTCTTTCAGTAGAGCCTTTGGGTAACAAAAGAGTCGTGTCTGTAGGATGGAGACAGGATAAAGAGTCTGTTTCTGCGTCGTACCCCCAACTTACCTCGTTGCTATGATACTGTCAACGTCGCGTACAAAATCTCAGTTTAAGGAACAATTTAAAACAATTATATACCTCACGTGAAAACTGGTAAAGGGGTAATTATTTTTTAATGCGGGTAGATGTAGCAAAGACCATTCTTTCTGATAATTTTAAGGAAATTACATATATCTTTTTTTTTCTTTAAAGAATATCGTAACTTTCTTTTCTCTCCCCAACACAAAAAATGTTTATGTGGTATAAACATGATTCAGTTAGTAAAAGCTTGGGGGTGAAAGGAGAGGGTGTGTTTGTGTATATATATATATATATATTATATATTAGTGGGAGGACTCGGGATTTTAACATGCCGGCTCTATGTTTCTCAAAGTTCCCGATAATTTTAAGGAATTACAGGGTTTTTATTTTGGGAACATCATCCCTCTTCCTTCCACCACAACAAAAAAAGAAAAGGAAAATTTCACGGTACCAACATTATTCTGTTCGCAGAGGCTTTGGAATAAAACAAAAATAGTATGTCGGTATATTGAGTGGAGGACGAGGGAACTTAAAATGCCGGCTCTATGTTCCCTATTCCGTTAGACCCATTGCAATGTTATTATTATCATAATCTTAGTCGTTTGTAACTTATAACTGATTTTTACTTACCTATCGTTGTAATGACTGTAGTTGCGAAGTAAAAAGCCCCGGCAAATTTCCATTGAATTCCAGCCTTCAGAGGTACGGATTTTATGACGTTCTTGGTAAGCGTATCAAAATCCTCCCGTGATATATTGTATTTAATCAAAAGTTTTGATTCTTCGTTTTGTAAATTGCGTTTCATTTCACTTTCAAATTCGGATTCGAGTGCATCAAAGACAGCGGCACCGACCAGTAAATAGGTAAAGGTGCAAACTATCAGTGATAAAGTTCTTACGTTCTGCTTCTTCATGACCTAACATTGGCACAGTTTTGTTTCCGGGCGTTTGTGTATATATATTGTTATATATATTTATGTATATTAATATATATATAATATATATTGGTATATGTATATATGCTGGCGGAAGGGGGGGGGGATAGGATTTGTGTATAGGTTTATGTACGGTTGTGGGTATACGCTTGAGTAAATGTTGTCCTTTACTCAGCCGAACCTCGCTTAGTACAAGGCCAGGAATATAGGGCACCTAGTGAGAACAGAACTCACCAAAAAATGGTCTGCTAGCCAAGCCAGCGAACCATTACACCAAAGGTGCCCTATGTTGCTTGAGTTGGGTTGGTCGCGTGCATGTATATTATTGACTTGTACTATTAGTATTTTAGAAGCATGTGTAGGTTTGAAATAGAATTTATAGGCTTAAATAGATCACAGGAGATAAGTGTAAAAAATTACAAAGATACAGTGATGATTTTAAAAAATCATATATACATATATATATATACATACATACATATATATATATATATATATACACACACGTATATATATATATATATATATATATATATATATAGTTATAGAGAAAGATGTAGGAAGACAGACGCGTACGTTATGTGCTAAGTTCAGAGAAGAGAAATGGATGGATAGATAGTTGGATGGGTAGAGACGTATGGATGGAAGAAGGTTACAGGGACGTCAAGCTGGATGGATGTCTGGTAGTATTTCATTCAGATGATACCGTGTTTTCTAGACTTACGACAGCTTAAAGCGTGTGCAATACACCGGCACCTTTGTGCGTACTATATATATATATATATATATATATATATATATATATATATATATATATATATACGTTGATTAGTCAGGTACGTAGATGCGCGATTAACTAGTGTATCAATTTACTTTAAAATTTAATTAATTTTCCTTTATATATATGTTTTAACCTTTTTTCCTTCTTACTTTTACTTAAATTAAAGGAAAATAAACCTAGTAAGCTTGTATTGAAAATGTGAGATGTCTTACTAAGAATAAAGTGAATTTTTTTTTTCGTTTGAGAATTAATGCTTGTCTTACCCTCTTAGAAGAAAATAAATAAATCTCTTCACAATTAAATGGAGGTTTTTAAACTAGAAGAAAGATTTAAAGAAGAAGAAAGAACGTTTCTGTATATTTTTCGTAAATCATTCTTAGTTTGAAAACAAACGCTTATGTAGAAATTCTTAAAATTAAGAGAAAAATTACTTAGAAAAACACATAGAATTAGATAAAAACATGTTGTTTGTTTGAAATTTAGATTGTGCACTCACATCATTAAAAAAATCTTTTATAATTAGATTTAAATGGTTATTATCTAGGAGGTGTTGATACCACGTGGGCCGGCAGCAGAAACGAATTCAATACAACTGTATTGTAGGTACTTTCTGGTGGTGAAAAGAGATAGTGGGGAGATCAGGTTAAAAAGAAGGCGCGCGCATGTAGGTATATTGTATGTAAATATTAGTGATTGTAACGTTTTAAAAACCACGAGATGTCGACTTCGTAAGAAGTGCCTTTTTCTTTGTTAGGTGCTGCATGCATTTTCCTCGTTCTCTTTTCTTGATAACTTTTTGTCGAGACATTATGTAACGAAAGCGTTTCCAAATTTGAGAAACAGATAAATATTTTGTCAACATTTCCTTAATTTCAATTTACTTTTTTCGAGTAATTCTTTTATTTTTTTTTTAAACTCATATATATATGTATGTATATATACATATATATGTTGTTTTTTTTTTCCATGAAAATTACGGGTAAAATTTTCCTCTTTCTTTTTTTAGCTTATTTTTAAACATCTTCTCATCGTAATCCATTTTCGCTCCGTTAAAATTCGTATTGGTATATTTCTTGATTATACTCCAGGTGTTGGTGTATCCATAATTTCACCGTTTTCCCTTTGTTTGAATGGTAAAACCTTTAAACAACAACATGCCGGGTACGTGATCACATTTTTTTTCTCCATCAAATGCATTTGTATACATCCGTAATGATTGAGAGAGAAAGAAAGAGAATGATATGTATCAGAGACAGATAAGGCTTGTTTGTATATGTATATATCTTCCTCTTTATACGTACGCCGGTTTTTGTCTCGTATTTTTTTGCCGATGACAAAACACTGGTGTCTGCAGTACAATTCCTCGTTGATTGGCTAACGTGTGGTGAGTCATGTATGAATGAATGAAGGAACGAAGAGGTAGATGAATGAATAGTACACAGGCTGTAGATGAATAAATAGTGAAACAAATCCTTTTTGTCTCAAGCGAAAAACGGAGACAAGCATAAAGAAAAAAATTCTTATAATGACTGAGTGTCGGTATATTATTTTAGTATATTTTTAAAGTATATTTTTCGAGCTTTTAATCGTCTAGCTCCACTTTGTTTTCCTCAGAAATTAAAAAAAAAAAAAAACAAATTAGATTTAGAGTGAAAAAAAATCCTTTCGATAAGATAGATCCCTAGAATTGGGACTAACCCAATGTAGAAGAGGATGATTTAGGAAAAAGACGCTACGTTTTGGTGGACCATTTAAAGAGAAATGGTAAAAAAAATCCTTGCTTGGTTGTTGACGTGTAATAATACAGTACCGGGTAATTCCTCAGTTGATCCGACTGGTAAACATCAACCTAGAAAAATGAAGAAATATAGAAGAAAATTAGAATTCCAAAAAGGATAAGGTTCTTAATTAATAGCAATGTCACTACGCTGACTAAAAGAAAACAAAAAACAAAACTCATTTAAGAAACAAAACAATCAAACAAAAAACCGTTACGAACATTAACAAGATTTGTTGGTGGAATATACTCGCAACAAACTTCACGAATAATCAAATATTAATAACAACAATAATATTTAAAGTAGAAATTTTCTTAATTATGAACGCTCTTGCTGATCATAAATCGAATAGTGACTGTCACAGTTGCTGTACTGGTAGTAGTAATAGTAGTATAAATATTAATAATGGTAATAGTAGTTGTTATGGTAAAAATCACAAAATTTTAGGAAGTTAAAAAGAATGGTGGTATTCTAATAAGCAGGAAGAGCCAGGGATCAATGTTATATATATATATATATATATATATAATAAGTAAATAGATAAAACTGCGGATCACAGTGGCAATAATATCTTTATCTAAAGACGGTATACGTGTTTCTGAAAATGGCAATTAATCATTTATCTTCATCTTTTTAAAAAATGATTGTTTTGTATTCGTTGAGACTTCGTACCAGTAGCATGTGGAGACTCCGACACGAGATTAAGTGACAGCAAGTCACCTTAATATTCCAGCACTCTCTGCGGTATTCTTGATTATTATTCGGAACTTGTTGAATTTTTGCTCTTATGGCAGCAAAAAAAAAAAAAAAAAAAGATCTGGAAATCAGAGGATGAATCGAGACTATCGAGGCTCCAGTATTGTTAAGATCAGTTAAAATAGTCATAAGAGTCCCGGAGACCTTGTGAAATACCACTTACTGACGCTGGTGTGAAGAATTCACAAGGACTGAAATGATTATAATGATAATGCGAGTTCTTCACTCCTGTTTTTAACTGGTGCTTTTTCACTAAAGTCTGAGAGGCGGCAAATTCCTCAGCTCTTCAGAATTCTTCTTAGCAATCTCGCTGATTTTAACAGTGCTGTGGTCTGGCTTGTCTCTTTTCTTCCTCTGAAGCAGTCGCTTTTCTGAATTATTATTATTTTTATTTACTCCTTGAGAGTTTTTCATGTCAGCATTAGCGGAGGTGCCCGTGGTGTAATGGTTATCGTCGTAGGAAATGGACACGGCGACACGAGTTCATATCCTGGACGAGGCTGATTACATTTCACATAGCACTAATACCCTTGGAAAAGGTAAGAATCCAATTCTTCTCCCTCCAGCTATGGGTAAATAGTAGGACAGACTGGGTTCTTCAGCCTTGGTGAAGGAAAACTCTGAATTCAAACATGTTAAACTCTGCTTAAAAATTGACCTTGTGTCATATCCTGCCCGAGCGGAGGGGTTGGTAAATAGGATTAGCTGATTGTCTTTCATTGAAGTTTGAGTGACAGCAAGTCTCCTCAAGTTTCCAGGACTCTTCTCAGTACTCTGGCCGTTCTCAATAATGCTGTCGTTTGGATGGTCTCCACTCGTCCGCCAACTTCCAAGTCCTCCAGTCCCTTTAATAATCCTTTTAGTTACTGTACCAAAAGCACCAATCACAATTGGTATAATTGTCACCTTCATGTTCCATAGTTTTTTCAATTCCCTAGCAAGGTACTTATCGAGGTACTTATCCTTCTTTTCGCGTTCTTTCAGTTTAATTCTGTGGTCAACCAGAACAGCAAAGTCCACAATTTTGCAAGTTTTCTTTTCTTATTATAATTCCTTGTGAGTTTTTCATACCACCGTTAGCTGGTGGTCTTTCGCAGCAGTCTGAGTGACAGAAAGTCTCTTCAGGACTTCGAGTTTTCTGGCCAATCTCAGCAATGCAAGAAGCTCTCGATAATTTCCACGAATTTCAATTTCCTCCAGTCCCTTCTTCAAGACTCTTGGAAATCGTTCCAAGTACATCAACTGCTACTGGTATCACCGTCAACTGCATGTTCCACTGTTATTTTAGTTACCTAGAAAGCTCAAAGAATTTGTCTATCTTTCCGCTTTCTTTTATTTTCATTTTGTGGTCTGCTCGAACGGTAAAAACCTCGAGACGGCAAGTTCTCTCTCTCTCTCTCTCTCTCTCTCTTGTTTGTGTTAATTACTTCAAGACCTAGTCTTCTGACTGGGATTTGATAATCCATTTGTATCAGAAAATCCCAGAGAATTTTATACATTATACATTATACATTCTCAAGGACAGATTCTCGTTTGTGCATTTAGTTGTTGTCTCGTTTGTGTCATTTAGTTGTTTGGTCAATTTCAATCTCTTGTAGATCACCTTTCCCATCCAATTGTTCCTGGTCTTGTACTTTTTTGGAGCTAGTTTACAAGTTTTTCTCACCATCAGTAAGTGGTGCTTTTCACCGAAGTGATAGCTAATTTTCTCAGTGGTCCAGGATTTATAATTATCTCTTTAGTTTTTCACAGCAGTACTAGCTGGTAGCTTTCAATGAAGTCCAAGTGACAGCAAGTCTCCTCGGTTCTCCAGGATTCGTCTCTGATGTCAGCAGTGCTGTGGTCTGGACTGTTTCAAGTCTTCCTGATATTTCTAATTCTCTCAGTCTCTTTTCCAATTTCTTCGGGATTGTTACAAGAACTCCAACTGTGATTGGGATTAGAGTCACTTCCAACTTCATGATCCATTACTTTTTCGGCTCTTTAGCAAGGTCCTAGTATTTATCTAGTTTTTTTTTCTTTTACTCTGTGAGCTACTGGAACGATAAGGTTTACTAATTGATAAAGGTTTTTTTAAAATCTTTTTATTGAATCACACTCTAGCCCCGGACCAGATCACTACCTACAATTCTTATCCTTAGTATTTGTACATGTAGCATAAATTCTGTCATGAATGGCTGGATTATTCATTAATGAACGGACATTTCGGTTTGTTAACGGATTTACGATGGCGGCATCAATTGTCTTGGCGAGTGAACAACACAGGAGCATCGGTCGACTGAAAGCCTTTCAAATCACACAGGTAAAAAACCACCGCAAGAAAACGAAGAGAGGATTTGTTAAAAACAAGGAGAAATTGAAAAAGAGAAAGCCGAAGATAAAGAGGAAAAGGAGATTAAAATATACTATACCTAGTTATTTGAGAAAAAAAATTCGCTACTGGCCGGGGAGCCCGGAGTTCAATTTCAAGTCGAGTCATACCAAAGACTCCAAAAAAAAAAAAAATGGTACTTGAAACCGCCTTGCTTAACAATCAGCATTATAAGGTAGGGATCAAGTATAATGTGGAGCAATCTAGGGAAAGGAGTAGCGCTCTCCCCTACTCCTCGGTGTAGTAGCTAATGAAAAGGAAACCTTTGGGTCGCCCACGACTACGGTCGCCAACTTCACTTACTTTACTTATTAGCAATAGAAGAAGAAAAAGATGTTGCCTAGCGGGTAGAGTGTTCGCCAATGGTCCGGGAGACCTGGGTTCAATCCCAGGTCGCGTCATACCAAATACTTAAAAATGGTACTTGATACCTCCTTGCTTCACACTCAGCAATATAAGGTACGTATCAAGTGGAGCAATCCAGAGAAAAGAAGTAGTGCCCTCCCCTACACCTCGGTGTAGTAGCTATCGAAAAGGGAGCCTTCGAGTCGCCCTCGACTACGGTCGCCAACTTTACTTTACTTACTTTTATTTGGCTATCATGATTATTTTGTTCAATAATAATTCATGTTATCCTAATTTCTTATTTCAGCTTGTCAAACCGATGACTATATTTCCAAGAAGATACTGAAAAGTCCTCGTTCTAATTATCGTACAAACAGAATGGCGAAGTAAAAGAACGGTTGTGATATTTTTAAATGAAGATAAAACTTGAAAAAAATCTTGGAATCAATCTTGAAAAGGTAGCAGTATGCAGATTATTTAAGGGCATAACATTGATTGGGTTGCCATAATAAGGTCAGCTATTTCTGGCATAAGGCTGCAACTATTGGGCATTTAGCCTTAGTAATACTGATATGCGCACAAACTCCAGCTCAACGGCGAGGCGTCAAAACAGAGTGCACTTGTTGTTTTGTTAATTAGTAAAGAAAATTAAAGTACAAGAAAGATCGTGACAAAAGTGAAAAGGAAAACTGAGTGATGAACAGATACTGCGTTTTAATCCCTACCAAAGGATCACGGAGTTTAGTTTGCTTAACGGCATATCAAACCATTATGGATCATTTAATGTCGAAATTTGATTCGTTTGTGAAAGATTGATTGAAATCAAAATTATATTTTCAATGTTATATTCTTTGTTAATTATATTTTATTAGTCCATAATCATTTGTTTGTACGCAGTAATATAAGATCAAGTATTCCTGTCTAACATGAATAATTCTGTTTGACCAATTGTTTGCTGCTTTTATTTCCTGACGTCTGAGGTGCCCCCATTGGGAGAATGCCGACGAGGCCGAAAGTATTTTTGGATCTTGCCGGATGCGTGTAGGCTGCCGCCATGCGTCCGGACCCACTTTAAAAAAATGCCTTGTGCCGTACTTGTACGGTGGTGGGACAGAGAACAAATGAAAACTTGAATAATTTTGCCTGAATCGTATGGTTTCAAATATTCTTATCTGATAATAATTTACACACAATTATATACGGTATCAAGACCAGATTCTTACGCAATAATAATCTATACCCGGTTAGCATCAAGTCACTAATGATAACTTGTATAATTAAGTGGGTTCATGTATTCCTATCAAACATTAATAATTCTGTATAAAAATAACAATTTGTTTACACCCAGTTATACAATTTCACGTATTCTTATCCAAGAGGAAGTCTCTGTGGTGTCGTGGTTAACATGCTGGACAGCGATATCATTATATGCATGTTCGAACTTTACTTTCGGATTAATACCCAAGGGAATAATAAGAACTCCCTCATCTTCCAAGCTATGGATTAAATAATATCACTACTGTTCTTCTGTAAGGATGGCTTTGACATTAAATAACTCATGAAGGTTGATATGCCTTTAAACAAAGAAACCAAGTCAATCTAATACAAATACTTTTTAAACAGGTCTATTTGACCTATAGATAAGACCCTAATGGGTATCACAACACCAGGTCAAAATAGACCTGGTAGTAATGGCAATAAATGTGTACTCCAAACTCTATGGAGCTCCAGAACAACCCCACTTTTCTGGAGGGGTCTTATCTCTCTGATGTGAACGCAGTCTACCTATAATAAACCACAGCAACTGGGAGAAGAGAAAGAAAAGGATAGGTCAAAATAAGAAAAAGAGAGAAGGAAACAGAAGAGAAAAATGAAAGGAAAGAAAAGGAACGGTAAAAGAAGGCAAAAAAGAAAAATAGAAAAAGGAAGAGGGGAAAAAAGAATAGGTTAAGCGGGAATGAAAGAGAAAAATAGAAAAATGAATTTTAAAAAAGGAAAGAAAAAGCGAAAAAGATCAAGAAAAAAAGCAAGACAGAAAAAGTTAAAAGATAAAGAGAAAAAAAAGAGAGAGGATAGAGAAGAAAAAAGATTAGAGCAAAAGATGTCAAGAAGAAAAAGAAGGAGGGGGAGAGTGAGAGAATACATCTAAAAGAAGATAATTATAAACCACCCTCCCCACCAAAAAACAAACAAAAAAAACCCAACAAAAAACAAATAAAAAACAAACAAACAAAAAGAAAACGCACACACATGCACACAGAACCACAAAAAATGTATCGATGTACAAACAAAAGTGTGAATGACTGAAAGAAAAAAAGTGAATGAACGAACACACAAACATGTGTAATCGATGACCGTGCTTCGAACATACGTTGAAGGGATTTACAAATTGTTTCTGGCAGTAGATAGCATACGATTTACAAGTTGCAGACAGGTTGCTGGCAAGTTGATCATTGTCCTTATTCGACATAGGTTTTCGATGAGGGGTGGAGCAAATCTTGTGACGAAGTTTCCCGCCAGCAGCAAAATTTTAATCTTTCGTATAGAGAGACCTACTGTCCAATGCTCTACCACTTAACTACACTCACTAAAATGTTTCTCGCTCTGTCAGTATGGCTTTAAATACTTTGACTGTATCCCCGGCAGAGGGGTAAGACCACCTCTGCAGAGGGGTAATATCCCACCGCAAAAGGGTAGCCCAGTCGGCTGGGGCAGTAGAATACACCGACTGTTTCTCTGGAGAGGGGTAAGACCCACCCCCGCTAATGAGTGTACTAGATAGGACATTAAACAATTAGATGGTAAAGCTCAGGTAATACAAGAACTTTGGGGAATGTAGAGCACCTCTTGATTGCTATCGCTCCCAGGTCCACTCTGTCCTGGAGTGGTAGTACCTGATAGAGTCCTCTCTATGGGCCAAATAGAACTTTTTGACATTTAAACTGATTAAAAATAAATGACTTACATTAAATTGAATTGTTAGAAGTGGAACTATTTGATCTTTTAACTGTGTGTAAACTAATGAATGATGTTTCATTGAGTTGTTAGTTATATATACCAATATTTGGAAGTATTTAACTTCGTTAATTTATGTTTACAAATCTTTTATATCTAATATATATGAATAAACCAGATTTGGCATTAAATAACCTACAAAATCCACATCATATTTGATATAAATGTATAAAGGGGTTTTGGCATTAAATAACCTACAACGGTTGATATGCCATAAAACTCAACCAAACCAAAAAAAGTGGTGTCCTGCGCACAACACTAAATTGCATACTCTATGGAGCTCCAGAGCACCCCCCTCGAGATCTGAAGAATGTCCAGTATCCCTTCATTGCCATAACCCTCATGTCCACTCAAACCCAAAGTGGTTGCACCTGTTAGGTTTCCATCTATGGGTTAAATAAATTAATCAAAAATTTATAATGCTTCGGTTTGGTTGGGTATTAAGGCATATCAACAATTGTAGGTTATTTAATGCAAATCCAGTTTATATATAGCCCCCATATATATATATATATATATATATATATATATGTATATATATATATATATATATATATATATACAAATCCTCTATATACAAATATATTAAATATATATCATTTGTAAACACATTTGTTGATAATATTTTTAAACGAACCTAAGCTCTTTTTTTTTGCACTCAGTTAAATGGTTTCAAGTATTTCTATGTTACAGTAACAATTTAACATCAGTCATTTGTTTGTATCGTTTAGATTTCAAACAGTTCTATTCAACCCATAGATAAGGGCACCTCTGGTGGTGTAACGGTTAGCAAGCTAGACTAGCAGACCTACACGAATGAGTTCGAGTCTCATTGGGCGCCCCATTCATTCGGCCTCGTGCCACATCGAAACAAAGAGCTTTGTAAATTACTATTCAACCCATAGACAAGACTCTGTTAGGTTTTACCACTCGGAGTGGACCTGAAAGCATTTGCAATGAAGGGGTACTCCGCATTCCCCAAAACTTCTAAGCAGGAGCCTCATCATTAGATTGTTTAATGTCATATCTAGAACACTCGTCGGTGGAGTCTGACCCCTCTGTAGTCATGCAATCGGTGTATTCTACAGCCCAAGCCGACTGGGATGGAAAATTATGTGTACTGTTTAAGAATGCGTGAAATCATATAACTATAAAGCTACCGACCGTAGTCGAGGGTGACCCGAAGGCTCCCTTTTCAATACCTACTACATCAAGGCGTAGGGGAAGGCGCTACTCCTTTCCCTGGATTGCTCCACTTTACCCTTGATGCGTACCTTATATTGCTGAGTGTTAAGCAAGGAAGTATCAAGTACCATTTTTAAAGTCTTTGGTATGACACAACCTGGGATTGAACCCAGGTCTCCGGGAGCATTGGCAAACACACAACCTGTTATATATTGACCCTCGACCGAGCCGTCAATCAAGAGATGCACCTGTGTAAATAAGCGGAAGAACAGCGGAAGTAGGTGGACGTTAGAAAGTAATATAACCAGGTGCCCGGATGGTTCGAGACAGTCGGAGACAGGATGCCAAAGTGAGAGCCAGCTGCAGATTGAGGGCTTTGGGCCCTCAGTGACACACGGTTGAGCAACCCAGCCAAGATGAGGAAGAAGTGCTGCTATGATCGTGAGAATAACTTGGGTCAATACAGCAGTTGTCACAGTCTCCAACTCATCTCTCACTCACAACAAACATCACCTCTTCGAGAATAAATTGTGAGAGATATATTTTTTTTATAAAGAAGTGTTTTCGTTCGTTTGTTGAAGTCGTCATTACAGTTGATTATGTTCCTGTGTATATTTGTATACGCGTAGTATACAACAAACCCACTAGGCCAATGAGCCGAGGTTATAACTGTATGCAAACAAAAAATTATTAGATAGGAATAGTTATTTGAAACCATATTGTTGTGTATTAGTATTTGATAGATCTGTTTGAAAATTATTAGTATTTGATAGGAATACTTGATATCATATGACTAAATCATTTGTATCGATAATAGTTGAAACTATAATTGTTTACTAAGGATAATTATCAGTTACTTAAAGCCATATAACTGAGAAAACAAATGATTTTTCGTATTAAACAGGAATATTTAAAAGCATACGAATGCATGTATTTGTATTAGTTATATAATTCCTACCGGGCCATTGGTCTAATGAGCAGGGTGTTCGCCAATGGTCCGGGAGACCAGGGTTCAATACTAGGTCAAGTCATACCAAAGACTCAATCAATGGTACTTGATTCCGCCTTAGCATTATAAGGTGTGGATCAAGGGTAAAGTGGAGCAATCTAGGGATGGAGTAGCGTCCTCCCCTACACCTAGGTGTAGTAGCTATTGAAAATGGAGCCTTCGGGTCACCCCCGACTAAGGTCATCAATATATAATTCCTAATAATAAAAAAAAAACAAACAAAAAACTTACGAAACAACAGCACAACAAATGTGAATATAAACGTATAATGAACGCGATTCCCTAACCTTGAGGCATAAAATAATCTTAGACGGGTTGACATACTTTTTGAATCAATCAATCAATAAAAAGTTTCCCGAATATTTTATCACGGAAGACAGTGTCCCAAAATAAACGGCCGAGAAATAATAGGATTACATTTCTTTTTAATTATTTTAATTACAAAGCATCGTGTTCTTGTGAAAATTCATTGGAGATTGCTCTGAAAATAATGCCTCCTATTAATTTTCACGGAAACTACAGTAGATACGGCGAGTACAAAGACAACGTTTTATAGAGAAAGTTTTCAGCTACAAAACAATTTTTCCAACATCACCATTGTCAATGCATTTTTCGCCTGCGATGAATAAGAGCTAGCGAACCGAGCTCGACAGAGGGACGTTCCGAAGGTAATGCCTTTTATTTCATTATGTTGGTTCGCAACACTGAAACACAATACTGTTTTTTGAGGGAGCCTTACAGAACAAATGGAAACAGATACTCCTCCAAACTTTACACCATTGAAAAACTGTAACCAAAAATTAAATGGCATTACATTTGTTGCCTATCAAATGAAAATGAAAGTCATTAATATACATCTTAAGCTTTTTTCTTGCTGAGTTTGGCAATAAATAATACCTAATGATATTAATTTTCATTGTATTTCTGCTAGAAATGATAAAACTCTGATATCTTTCAATTAGAGGAAGGTTTTTTTTAATAACAAATGTTTTGGATGTATTTATTTATTGGCAATACTTCACACACACACACACACACACACACACACACACACACACATATATATATATATATATATATGCGCCCAGTCGACGGGGACGAGAATACGCCTAGTCTATAATCTACTGAAAGGCAAAAGAAAAAACCTAAAAAGAAAGGGTGTGTCCGGAGTCTTACAATAAACTGCCTCCATCTTCGAGCTCGGCGGACTATTGACTCACTTTTTTCGCAGGAATTGGACACGGCGATACGAGTTCAAATCCTGGACTGAATGCATTTCACATTGCACTAATACCCTTGGGAAAGGTATGAATCCAATTATTCTCCCTCCAGCTATGGGTAAATAGTAGGGCAGACTAGGTTCTTCAGCCTTGGTGAGGCAACTAGTCTAGGAGAAGGAAAACTCTGAATTCAAACCTGTTAAACTCCGCTTAAAAATTGACCTTGTGTCATATCCTGCCCGAGCGGAGGGGTTGGGTAAATATGATTCACTCACTTTTTCGTTACCATTATTTCCAGATCCAATCTGAAATGGAATGGTAATACCCATTAGGTTCCCACCTGTAGGTAAAATATATCTTTTTGAAAAGATATAACTATTATTAGATAAGAATATTAGAAACCATGAAAATTATGAACACATTATTTGTATTAGAAATAGTAACTTATAGCTATCCTTGTTTACAAAGTATAATTATTATAAATTGCTTGAAACCATATCATCATTATTATCATCAAGTCGTGCTGACAACACGTATTTTCTTGACTCTTTCTCTCTCTCCATCCGTCCCAATCATCCATCGCTCCCGGCAGGTCTCCCAAACTACATCCTGTGTCCACAAAGACCTGATGTAAATAAGTCCTTGCTGGTCGGCCAACACTGGCTCGTCTATGTGTAGGGGTCCATTGAAGAACGACATTTATGAGTCCGTCCTTAGTTCTCCAACAGTAACTCACATGTTTTATTCGTCATACTTTGATGGTTTTTAATATGGGTGATGCTCTTGTTTCGTGGTGTGTTGCTTCCAGGCTTTGTTCAAGATAGCTCGTATCATTTTTGTCAAGTTTCTATCTAGCGTTTTGTCAGTCCGTTTTGTCAGCGTCCATGGGGTGCATCCATAGAGTAGTATTGACACAGCAAGAGTTTGGAAGAAATCCCGTTTTATTTTATCGGAAACTATATGATTATGTGCGAATTATTTGTATTAAGAATAGTTATATGAAAATATAATTGTTTACTGTTGGTTATTATCATTAGTTACTTGAAACCATAAAATAATTTGAAAAAAAAAACCTGACTTTGGTATCCACTAGCCCCACAAACGTTTCCAAGAATTTAAAAGGTACTAGTTGTACAAAAACAATCCGCAAAAATACAACAAAAACAGCCGAGTCGGCTTGGGTTGTAGAATACAATGATTGCATCTCTGCAGAGGAGTAAGGCCCCCACACCAATGAGTGTCCTGACATTAAACAATCTGATAGTGAAGCTCCAATTCGGGAGCTTTGAGAATGTGGATTAGCTCTTCATTACTATAACTCCCAGGGCCACTCTAGTCCAGAGTGGTAGCACCTGACAGGGTCCTACCTATGGGTCAAATAGAAATATTTGACCTTTAAACTGTGTGCAAACAAATGACTTTTGCAAAATCGAATTGTTTGAAATAGAACTCTCAGACCATTTCACTATGTGTAAACAAATGACTGTTTAATTGTTAGTTGTTATATACTGTACCAATGAACATTAATGGGTATGTCCCATTCCTCAGAAATACATTGGAAACTATTGTGAGGTGGGTAATAAAGCTAACAAAGTCGGTGGTTACTCGGCTGAGTTTGCCTGGCGTGGGTGCCGGGGAAGCCCAGTATTCACGTCACGTGGCCGACCATCCTCGAGCCTCAGGGAGCCGTCTCCCCAGGGTTTAACCCTCCTTGGAAGGGCTAGTTTTATCGCGTGGCGCCTGATGCGCCCCTTTTATAGGGCCATGCCGACGGAGCCCAAGGTATTTTTGGAGCCACTGGCATGTCTGGAGTATGGTCCTGCGCCCGGATCCACCTTAAAAGGCCTTGTGCCGTACTTGCCTGTCTGGTGGGACGTACAACAAATACCAATATGCTGACTAAGCAGTTCACCACTAGCAGTGGGTTACCTTCTCTACGCCGCTGGCGAGTATTGTATTTTATTAATGTTATAAGGATTTCCATTTCATTTCCAGCTTCTGTCACGTTTCAACACGAGTGATAGATAGCAATAATTGAAACCTTTTAGGGGGTGTCATCGTGGTGTAATGGTTAAAACGATGGACTACGGAATTGTAGTAAGCGAGTTCGTGCTCCAGTCGCGCTATTACGTTCACTTTCGGGCAAATACCCTTGGGAAAGGTATGAACCCCCTTATCCTCCCAGCTATGAGTTAAATAGTACCACTACTGTTCTTCTAGGAGAACGGCTTTGGCATTAAATAACCTACAAAGGTTGATATGCCATTAAACAAAGAAACCAAACCAAACCAAATGAAACCTTTTAACTGTGTAGAAACAATAGCAATACTAGTGTGCAAACAAATTAGTTCTAACTTGTTTCAAAATGAAATGACCAACAAGCAATTCATTTAAAAAATCACACACACACACACACACACACACACATATCCATTTAACGGTGTACAAGCAAATGATTAACAATAAATAATTATTCATGTTAGATAGAAATACTTCAAAATATTTAACTGTGTGCAAAAAAAATGAGCTCAGGCTCGTTTAAAAATGTTATCAACAAATGTTTTTACAAATCATATATATTTAATATATTTGTATAAAGAGGATTTGGTATTAAATAACGTACCATGGTTGATAGGCCATAAAACCTAAGCAAACCAAATCCTATATATTTGATATATATATGTATATAGAGGATTTGGCATTAAATAACGTACCATGGTTGATAGGCCATAAAACCAAACTACATCAAATCATATATGTTTGATATATATGTATAAAGAGGATTTGGCATTAAATAACCTACCATGGTTGATAGGCCATAAAACCAAACTACATCAAATCATATATGTTTGATATATATGTATAAAGAGGATTTGGCATTAAATAACCTACCATGGTTGATAGGCCATAAAACCAAACCAAATCAAATCATATATGTTTGATATATATGTATAAAGAGGATTTGGCATTAAATAACCTACCATGGTTGATAGGCCATAAAACCAAACCAAATCAAATCATATATGTTTGATATATATGTATAAAGAGGATTTGGCATTAAATAACCTACCATGGTTGATAGGCCATAAAACCTAACCAAATCAAATCACATATATCTAATATATATGCATAAACAGTATTCGGCATTAAATAACCTGGAAGAGTTGATATGCCATTGAACCAAACGATTAAACATTTAACAACAAAGGCTTAAAAATCAAATGATCACAAATGAGCCAAATATACAAATTCTAAATGTGACTAAAAGAAATCCTTTTGTCCTTGTTTGAAATCCCTACTTTCGTAATCTTAATTTATTTTTATGAATGAGTAATGACAATTTTCACTGCCTTCAAAAGTTACTTTCAGAGATGGATATTACCTTATTTCCGTCATCATCAAATACTGAACGAGGAAATTGCATGCACTTTTTATTACGATATCTATAATGATAAAGATTATAGTAAAACCAACTAAAACACACACACAAACGCACACAGACAGACAGACACACACACACGCACACAGACAGACAGACACACACACACGCACACAGACAGACAGACACACACACACGCACACAGACAGACAGACACACACACACGCACACAGACAGACAGACACACACACACACACACACACAGACAGACACACACACACGCACACACACACATACACACACACACATATATATATATATATATATATATATATATATATATAAAGCGTCTCAAGTTTTGGAAAATTTGAAAATGATAGAGCACGTTTATTTCAACTTAGGAATCTTACACCGAGGGTAAAAAGGAAGTGAGTACATTATATGCATTTGCGCATGCGTATCCATGAAGACTTGTCTTGTTGGATCTTAAGTAAATGGCAGAGCATATTATACCACACCCATGTGCTTAAGGTATTTTTTGACCTTAATCCGTTTTTGATCTCGGTGTTGAAGCAATACCTATATGTAGGTATCAAGCATACGTCTAAATAGATTGGTCCTACACTTGAATAACAATAACGTTTCATATCTCAACTATATGTAAGCATATTTACCCAACCACTCCGCTCGGGCAGGATATGACACAAGGTCAATTTTTAAGCGGCGTTTAACAGGTTTGAATTCAGAGTTTTTCTTCTCCTAGACTAGTTGCCTCACCAAGGCTGAAGAACCTAGTCTGCCCTACTATTTACCCATTGCTGGAGGGAAATAATTGGATTCATATCTTTCCCAAGGGTATTAGTGCAATGTGAAATGCAATCTAGTCTGCCCTACTATTTACCCATTGCTGGAGGGAAATAATTGGATTCATATCTTTCCCAAGGGTATTAGTGCAATGTGAAATGCAATCAGTCTCGTCCAGGGTTTGAACTCGTGTCGCCGTGTCCATTTCCTACGACGATAACCATTACACCACGGGCACCTCCATAAATTATATGTAAGCATACTATATGAGTGTGCGTGTGTATACGTGTGTGTGTGTAATTTAACTAATTTAAGTAATTATGAAATGCTCCTCCCCCCATCTCTCTCTGTCTCAAACATGTACAGTCGTTCCATATAAATGACTTCACATTGAATAGAAATTAGGATCTTGAAAACATCGGTTCCTGTCAGATCATTAAAGTTAAGCAGCAATGAGACGGGTTATTACTTACATGGGTGACCACTTAATGGTAGCTGTTACAGAGAGCAAAAAACTGTAAAATAGTAAATAACACACACACACACACACACACACAAATATAAATGTGGGTTCCGTAACGGTTACCATCGTAGGAAATGGAATCAATGTCTCAAGTTCAAAACCTGAACAAGTCTGTTTTGCGTTTCACTTCACGTTAATTTCCTTGGGAAAAAGTATGAATCCATCTGTATCCCGCAGCTATGGATAGATAGTAGGGCAGACTAGGTTCTTTAGCCTTGGTAAGGCAACTAGTCTAGGAGAAGGAAAACTCTTAATTCCAACTAACTTTACTCCGGTTAAAGATTGACATTGTATCAAATAGAGATCATATCGGACGGTTTGGTTAGTTGTTTGTTTGGGTTTTAAGGCAGATCAACCTTTGTAGGTTAATTAATGCTAAATCCATTCTTATAGAAATAATCAGTTCTGTTTCAAACAGTTCAGTTTAGCATGAGTACACCGTTTAATTGTCAAAAACATTTCTATTTCAAGCTATTTAGTTTAGTCTAACAGTCCTAATTCAAACAATTCAGTTTAGTATAAGTATAGTTTTTGTCAACACACAATTAAATGTCAAAACAGTTCAATTTAAAAAATTCAGTTTAACGTAAGTACATTTTCATTTTCAAAGACAGTTCCATTTCAAACAATTCAGTTTAACATAAGTACACAGTTTACATGTAAGTACACAGTTTGATTGTCAAAAACATTTCTATTTCAAGTTATTCAGTTTAGTCAAACAGTTCTAATTCAAACAATTAAGTTTAGCGTAAGTATGCAGTTTAGTTCTATTTAACCCATAGATAGGGCCCTATCAGGTGCTACCATTCCGGGCCAGAGTGGACCTGGGAGAAATGGCAATGAAGGGATGCACTGCATTCCCCAGAACCTCACCATCAAATTCACAGGTTTCAATTCAGACTTTTCCTTCACCTAAACTGGTTGCCTCAGCAAGGCTGAAGAACCCAGTCTGCCAACCTATTTACCCAGAGCTGGAGCGAGAATATTTGGATTCATACTTTTCCCTAGGGTATTTACACTATGTAAAATGCTATCAGCCTCCTCCCAGGATTTGAACTCGTGTCGTCGAGTTCATTTCCTTCGACGATAATCAATACACCACGGGCACCTACCAAATAGTCATTTTGTTTTTTTATTATCATTAAAAAATTTACTTAAACTAGCCAAAAAAAAAAAAAGAAAACTTATAATTATTGTTTTAATATAGATTATCATAATATTTAAAAATCTTATCTGATTAAATTATGCGAAAAACTCCAGTTTAAAAACGAAAAGCAAATGGTTTAAATTCATAGAATGTGTAGAAAAAAATGTCAGTTATAGATTATTGCAAAACACATTTATTCACTGTCACCCGCATTTGACGGATATCATCCTATCTGCAATACCCCAGCAACGAGCTTGTGCCCCCACGTGTGTGTGTGTGTGTGTGTGTGAAACTCATCTTTAAAGATACAATTTCTTGTGTAACATGCTGGCTCGATCGATGTCACTGAATACGGATGTCATCACGAGCAGTCGGTGAGTGATATGATGATTGGGAAATGAATTCTCAAGTTGTCGGGTGCAGAAGAGTCAGAGCATGAGACATCAGCAAACATCTGCAGAGGATTTGCAAGATAAACTAAATGTCCCATACCGGAAGCCGAAGTGTATAAATACAGCACCCACGTACTAGGAAGGACAGATTCGCACGAAAACCAGAAGACTGAGCAGCCATACGCATGCACTCTTGGCAAAGGATTGTCTTCACAGCCGAATAGCAGAGGGTGTATTGTTAATGGAATAACAATGGCAAAGCTACCCAGGCAAAAGAACGGTAGAGGTATTATCAAACCCGTAGCTGGAGGGATGAAGGGATTCATACCTTTGTCAAAAATATTAGCCAAAAATTGAACATAATAGCGCGACTTAAGTTTGAACTTCGTTACCACAGTGTTGCAGCTCAGCACGTTAGCCACTACGCCTCAGGGAACTCCTACTGGAAGAATTGTCCTTCTTTCACCAATCTTACACTACGAGGCTTTATCTGTACATTTTATTTTAAAGCGGTATTTTGAGGATGGCTTAGATGAATTGACAGATTGAATTTTACGGCATGTTAATCCATCTAGTGTTATTTTATGCCTCGAGGTTAGGGAATAACATTCCTTTTATATTCTTATTTCCATTTTTGAGTAGTTTTTTTTCTTAAGTGTTCTTTCTTTTGCTCATGGTCCAATCGAATACAAATAACTTTCCACCAGATCTTTTTGACTTGGCAGGTACGATCATTCCGGGTCAGAGAGGACCTGGAATTGATGACAATGAAGGGATACTCTACACTGCCCAGATCTTTTTGACCAGGCAGGTACGATCATTCCGGGTCAGAGAGGACCTGGAATTGATGACAACGAAGGGATACCCTACACTGCCCAGATCTCCAGAACTAGGGACTCACTACTCTGGACACCACTTTTTAGGGATCTTGCACCTCTGTAGGAGACGTAGCGTATTCTAAATCCCGCTGAGAAGGCGCGTTTTCTATGATCCTAAAAATATTTCAAGACGCTTTATCCATTTGTATATATAATTACAAATCCCTCTATAAAAGTAGGATGTGACACGGCGTTAATTCGTTAAGGGGGAGTTTAACAGGTTTGAATTCAGAGTTTTCCTTCTCCTATACCGCTTGCCATATCAAGGCAAAAGAGCCCAGTGTACCCTATTATTCATCCATAGCTGGCGGGAACATAGTTAGAATCATACCTTTTCCAAGAGTATTAGCACTATGGGAAATGCCAAAATGCCTCGTTTGGGATTTGAATTCGAGTTATCATATATCCATTTCCTACGATTATAACCATTACACTACAAGTTCCTTTTATCCATTTTGTGGGTTCCTTTTATCTTTGTGACATTGTCCAATGCATTTTTTTCCAATTTTTTCTCTGATGGTGAATTTGTATCTCTGCTGAGGTCGGGGCCACTTAAGCGAAAATGTTTTCTAAAAGTGTTAGTTTGTTATAATCCAGGGATTATATATATATTCTCACACACACATATATATGTGTATATATATATATATATATATAGAGAGAGAGAGAGAGAGAAAGAGTGAGACAGAGACGTGATGATATCTCCCTTTAAAATTGTAATGACCTAACACATTGACAGTAGGAAAAAACAGGAATAGTATGACGCCAATGTTCCCAGAAGTGGCTTGTCAGATTCCTTGGGAAAAAAAAGAGGTTTTCAAAGACTGATCTTAACGTGAATGCGAAAATCAAACTGACGCTAATTTCCGGTTGAGGAGGACTTTGATATTTTTTGCACACACATACACATACACCCACATACACACACACACTGAAAGTTAAGATGGACTCAAAAACTAGCGAACTTGTCCTTGTGCTAAATATGACTGAGTCAAACATATATGGGTATATATATATATATATATATATATATATATAAATGTGTGTGTGTGTGTGAATGTGTGTGGTTTATTTTGTTAATGGCATATCAACCTTGGTGAGCAACTTAATGCCAAAGCCATTCTTGTAGGAGAACGTCAATGATACTATCTAACCCATTGCCTGGAGAATATGAGGGTTCAATATCTTTCCTAAGGATATTAGTCCGAAAGTGAATGTAATAGCTTGACTGGAGTTCGAACTTACTCATCTTGTGGCTGTAGCCCAACACTTAGGCCATTACACCAGATAGACTTGCCTGTGTATTATCTGTGTGTGTGCGTTTAAAAAGACAGAAAGAATAAATATATTTGCCATATTTAATGTCATATAAGAACACCAGAATTATTATTTCAAAGATGGTTTAAAATATTCCCAGATTTAATACGTGAAGCTTTGGTGTCGGCTAAAGAGTGTAAAAAGCAACTCCCTTTAGATGACCTGTATTTCAACCCGTCACTCTAGATGGCCAGTATTTCTATCAGTCACTGTAGATAACCAGTGTTTCTACCCGTCATTCTAGACGACCAGTATTTCTACCTGTCACTCAAGATGATCAGTATTTCTACCAGGTCTTGATTAGCTAGTGAGAAAAATAAGCACTAAAAACCGTACGAGTCAGTAAAAAAAATATTGAGCTATTCCCATAGCGTAATGGTTATGGCCGTTGCGAATGAACACAGTGGGTCGAGTTCAAATACTGGAAAAAACTCTTTGCATTTAATTTCCAGTCTGTAATTATTGTGTTTTTCATGTCGAAGTCGGTAAAGCAGTTATGGTCTTTTATTATATATAATAAAAAAAATATCTTTCGATCAATTTTGAATGAGTAAACATTTCATGGGAGAGAGACTCCCCATGGCGTGGTGATTAACGTGCTGAACTGTGATATCGTGGTAAGCAAGTTCGAACCCCAGTTGTGCAATTACGGCCCTTGTGAAAGGTATGAAATCCCTTGTTTCCCTGGTAATGATTAAATTGTACAACTACTGTTCTTCTACAAGAGTGGATTTGACTTTAAACAACATATGAAGGTTGATACGCTTTAAACAAAGAAACCAAACTAAACACTTCATTATCGCAAATAAATCTATATGACATATAAGTGGATCCCTAAGATACTACCATGGAGGGTCAGAGTGGGCCGGGGAATAATCGAAACGAACCAAAGAGACACTTAAGGTCATCGCTAGTTTTTAGACTTTACTATTCCAAAACTTCCGTTAAGAACTCGTTTTGCTGTCTATTGCAAGCAGCATTCGTTCTTTCTGAATCTTTCTCCCACTAGACACATGTTGCAGCTTCTTTCCTAGAACAACTGCATTGTTGATCAAACTGCCACGTGAATGTTTTCCTCCCAGCTACAACGTTGGACTTTTTATGTCCAGGGTTAATAAGTTTCTTAATTTGAAATTTGCTTTGCTCCTTTGCAATGCTCTTCCTAACCCTCCATTTGTTCTTTAGAAACCCTTTACTTATAGTGGTCAACTGGTGACTTTAAGCAAAGCAAATTCCCCACTACGTAAAAATTCTGGCAAAATGAACCCATCATTTATACTATCAAAGAGTCGACATTGGAAAAGAAAGAAATATGGCCGATATACCGACAAATTGCCAAGCTAGAAAATCCTAGCTTTTTATCAACAAACACAAAATTAAAACCCAGAAATAAAATTAGAATTTAAAATGCTGATTTCATATGTAAACAGATTTCTCGATTTGGAAGATTAGTATCTTTTAATCTAACCGGGCTTTGCACCACACGAAGAAAATCTTTGTATTCAGATATACACAATTAGCGTTTATACCAGTGTAATCAACGACTTTTTAAGACTTTTAAGGCCATTATTTCACCTAAAAAGAACCGGGGGTCGGTCATTACACGAGATGTGGTTTTTGAAACGTTGTTTCTAGTCCTAACCTTGCTATAACTTCACTCTAATGTGTCCCTCCCGCATAGCCTATAGCTAAACAAAGGCTATTAGTTAAGATTTTTAAAAAATCTATCAATCATTATTTCGTATGTGTAACACATGTGCATATAATATGGATTTAACATTAAATAACCCGTAAAGATTGATAAGATATCAAAAAGAAAGAAGCAAAACTATATACTATGTAAAAAAATATCACGAATAGTAAAAAAAAAAGGTGCATAAAAACTTCATTGTCTTGACTAAAAGTATTTGTTTATGCACGGGAAGCTACATTAAGGTGTTGACTACATTTCTTATTAACGGTATTGCATTGGTTTTGATTGCTTTACACTAGTTTTAAAGGTACAAATAAGTATTTGAATGTTTTCTCTTTATACTATTTAAAACTGAAGAAATATTTATGTTGGCTAGCATAGCCAAAAGTTAGGGGTCGTTCATAACTCGAACATAAAAAGGTACGTCCCTTGCAATTTTTTAACAGGAAGTTTATTTTCTTCTACCCCCAATTTTTTTGCTGAAAATATGTTTTTTTGTTAGAAAAACCCAGGTCAAATATTATACTTGTTTTAAGTATTATTGGATATTATTTATTACAAAAACGCTACCGAAAATTAAACTTCATGCGAAACAAGTCTCCGGCGAAAAACAATGCTACTGTCTAAGAAAATCATTATTTCTTAGCGGATGGAAACAGTTAAGTCAGTCAGGTAGAACAGCAACCAACGAAGAAAAAATTCTTTACATATATATATATATATATATATATACACACGTAGACACTTGTTTTTTCTTTTGTTTTAGAGGACTAGGGTGGGTTGGAATCATTGTTAAAATACGTACGCAGCCAGTCATTAATATTTAATAAGAAAACGAAACCTAAAACAAAGGCAGCTGTTATCGTCTCCCTCGTTTGTATCATTGGCTTTGTGTCTATAGTTGGAAAAAAATCTTTTTTTTTCCCCAACTGTGTTATGGCGCTTGTTTAGCTGCTGGTGTTGTGTCTAAAAGCGACAATTTATTTAATAGCAGTGAAATTTTATGGCGAGCGTGGATAACTAAAAGAAAATTAGAACAAACAAATTATACACACACACACACACACACACACTCACATATATATTTATAATCCTCATATATATATATATATATATATATATATATATATATATATATATATATATATATATATATAAATGAGGATTATTTATGTTTGCGTGCAAGTATAATCGTAATTTCAAACACATCTGGCTGCAAAGAAAAACAACAGCTGTGCTGTCAACAAAACTTTTATCGGGTGATTACACTGAGACCATATATATATAAAAAAGTAAAGTTGGCGACCTTAGTCAAGGGTGACTCGAAGGGTCCCTTTTCAATAGGTACTATACCGAGGTGTAGAGGAGGGCGCTACTCCATTCCCAAGATTTCTCAACTTTACCCTTGATCCTTACCCTATAATGTTGAGTGTTAAGTAAGACGGCATCAAGAACGATTTTTTGGGTCTTTCGTATGACTCGACCGAAGATTAAATCCCGGTCTCCCGGACCATTGGTAAACACTCTATTCATTAGGCCAATGATATATATATATATATATATATATATATATATATATATATATATATTTCTTTCATATATAACTACACCACAGTCAAACTTGAAAGAAAAGTTAATTATTTTCTAAACCAAAGATACTAGGATATCTTATTTCTATTGGTGCAACACACACCCTCGATTAAGTAATCAGTCTTGTAGAAGGAACATTCTAAATACAGATTAGCTTTACTTTTTTTTAAAAAATTACCGTGTGTCGTATACTGCCCATAGCAAAAGGGTTGGGTAGCAACATGCATAAATAAGTACACCGTTGTATGAAAAATTAATTTTCTTCTAAACTAAAGATACTCGGATTGAATCTTTGGTGCCACACAGTCTTCTAATCCCTATTTCCTTCGTTTTGCATCGTGCTGAGCTAATCAAAGTTTAGTAAAAAGAAGTAGATTGTAGTTAAATTAGAACTCTGGGAAGATGTTATTTTGAAACGGCTAAGTTATTCAATAAGATTTTGACACGTTCGTATCCATGACCTATTTGGTCATTGGAATGTCATATCGACTAATTACTCTTTCTGACATTTCTCAAGGAAAAGGTGATTTGGCATTGTCTACCCCCGCATCAAGTATCATGCGACTGATTAGGCTGGGTTGCATGGTATCAACAACAACGATCACTGACCTGAAACATTATTAAACTGCTAAGATGAGGTAAAAGAGCTGCTACTGCGCCGCTATTTTGTCTTAATTGGAGTCATCATCATCATTATCATCATGTCATGCCGCTTGCACGGATATCCCTGACCCTCTCTCGCCACTTCTCCCTATCATTCATCGCCTCTGGCAGGTCTTCCCGTATCCTCACATAGCTGCTGTATGTATGTTCAAGTTGGTCGTCCTGCTTTTGCTCGGCCATATGTGGGGGTCCATAGGAGTACATCATTTATGAGCTGGTCCTTGCTTCTCCAGCAGTGTCCTGCACGTCTGGTTCGTCTAGCTTGGATAGTTTTCGTGATGGGAAGCAGGTGGCCGTATAGTTGGTGTCTTGTGGGGTGTTGCCGCCAGGACTTGTTCAATATTGCTCGCAACATTCTTGTGTAATTGCCGTCTAGCTTCTTCTCCAGCCGTTTAGTTAGCGTCCAGTGGAGTAAATATTAATTTAACCCTTTCTATAAGACATTTGTTGGGGGTGAACGCAAACTGTCTCTGTCGAAGTTCCAACTCGTTTAGCCGATTCCATTTTCCGTGCCGTGCGCCGTCTGTCTATCTTTATTTCTCAGTACGGTATTAAATGGAAAACAGACGACTTGTGAACCGGTTATCTGCCGTTTTAAAGGCTTTTCATAATTATATTGAAGATTTTATTTCGGAAAAAAAACGAAAGATTCTAACTAGCGTTTTGTTATATTGAGAATTTGAATGATAAAAAATGACGTTCAGCGTGAATGTTGATCTAAAGAAATTATCATCTAGTTGTAAATTGGGCTGGAATCTGCTTTATTCTCTAGTATAGAGAATTTAAGTGAACTGCTCTAATCAAAATCTCTCTGCGATGTACCATTTTTGCAGGTTTACGATAAATGTATACAAACATCGGACGCCTTGAGTCGGGTAATGGTTAACTAGCAAAGCTAGAAGACAAGTTCGATTCTTATTGGGTACCTCAGTCCTGGCCTTAGCTACATTCCTACAGGAGGCATGTCTGAAGAAATAGCCATCATTTTAGAAAATGGACTTGGCGTACGGAGTCTTCTGGACGAGTCTCCTGGACGAGTCTCTTTGCATTTCACTTCGCAGTAATGGATGTTGGAAAACGCAGGAGTTCATCTATGCACCTTCCAAGCGACAGGTAAAATGTAGGACAGACTGTTCTCTTTAGTCTTGGTTTGGTAATAGATCTAAGAGAAAGAAAACTTTTAATTCAAACCAACTGTACTCCGCTAATTACCTAGTGTCGCATCCTACTCATGGTTTTGTTTTGTTTCTTTGTTTGATGGCATATCAACCTTCGTGGGTTATTTAAAGCTATTCCTGTAGAAAAATATAAGTGGTACCATTTAACCCATAGCTCGAGGTGGGTATCAAGAGGTTCATGCCTATCCCAAGAGTATTAGCCCGAAAGTGAATATAATAGCGCAACTGGAGTTCGAACACGTTTACTACGATGTCACAGTCCAGAAAGTTAGCCACTGTGCTGCGGAGACTCCTTGTCTCCTGGTCATGGTGTAAGGGTTAGGCACATACATACATACATACATACATTATAGGAATTTTAGTAATAAATAGATAAGTAGGTTCCAAACACAATTTTTCTAATCTGAATTTTTTCCAATTCGAAATACAGAATTCTCTTGCAAATCTATTTAAGACTAACAATAGGCTTTTATAAGACTTTGGAATTATATCAGTAGATTTTATTCTTCATTTCATGGATTATACGAATTGATGTCTTTTTTTTTCTCTCGAACACAACCTTTCAACTGGTCCATTCACAAATTTTCATTTGCCATCCGCTCAATAGTTTTAAATAGTATTTCATTGGTTTTTGCAATACCGATGTTTTAACGTACGCTTTCTAAGCGTCGTCGTTTGAAACAAATGTCGTGTCAGGTTAGCATAGATTCGAATTTTAAAAAAAATTATCAAAAGTAAAAATAAACCTCTTTTATGTGCAGATGCATAGAATATTATAGGAAGTTATTGATGTTTTCCACCTACATACAAAAGATTAATTTTAGAAGACACTGAAAAGGCTTACGTTTAATCATTAGTATTTATGGAAAAAATACAAATACATAGAAAAGAACCTGAAAAGCTATTTAAAAATTATTATGCCACAGCGACTGAAATTTAACAACCACATTGTTCATAAACAATTTCATATTATATTCATATTTTTTCATTCGGTATCGAACAACGAGACTTGTATCGTTTGTAGATTTAATTCAGAAATATTTACTCGTCATCTTTCATTTAAACAGGCTTGGTTTGGTTTCTTTATTTAATGGCATATCAACCTTCTTGGGTTATTCAATGTCAAAGCCATCATTGATCACCACTGAACCCATAGCAAGAAGATAAAGGGAGTTCATGCCTTTTTCAAGGGTATTAGTCCAAAAATGACCGCAACTGGAGTTCTATGTCACAGTTCAGCAAATTGTCAGGTCGCCAAGTTATTCAATGGCATATCAACCTTCTTTGGTTATTCAATTTCAAAGCCATCATTGATCACCACTGAACCCATAGCAAGAAGATAAAGGGAGTTCATGCCTTTCTCAAGGGTATTAGTCCAAAAATGACTGCAATAGCGCAACTGGAGTTCTATGTCACAGTTCAGAAAATTGTCAGGTCGCCGAGTTTTGTTTCACGTTCAATGTTCTCTTTGCGCTTAATCGGCTAGGGCTGTAGAATACACCGACTGCATCTCTGAAAAGGTGTAAGAACCCCCCCCCACAAGTGTCCCGGATATGACATTAAACAATTTGATACGGAGGCTCCAATAATGCTGGAGCTTTGGGGAAAGCGAAGTATCACTTCATTGCCATCGCTCCGAGGTCCATTCTGGCCCGGAGTGGTAGCACCTGATAGGGTCCTATATATGGGTCAAATAGAACTGTTTGACATTTAAACTATGTGCAAACAAATGACCGATTAGAAATAGAACTGCTTGATCATTTGACTGCGTGTAAATTTAACTCTTTGTAAATATTACTGATATTTAATTGAATTTTTAGTTTTGCGTAGCAATACCTGGAACCATTTAACTTTGACTTCTGCTAAATTGAATTGCTAGAAATATAACAGTTTGATCACTTAACTGTGTGTATCTGTAAAATGTGTTTACAAATCGTATATCTAATATATATGTAAACGGAGAATTTGGCTAAAATAATCAACAATGTTTGATATGCCATAAAACCAAACCAAACCAAACTAAATCAAACCAAGTTCTCTTTTCCGATATCTCTTCCACTTCCATCATTTTACCTTCATATAAAAATTCCATATAGCCATCGTTCATTGATTTATTGATTTTAAAAGCATGTCAAACCTCTAATTCTATGCCTAGGATTAGGGAATCGTATTCATAATACACCAGGTCCACTTGGTCCTGGAGTGGTAGAACCTGATAGAGTCCAATCTATGGGTCAAATAGAATTGTTTGCCCATTTTACTGTGTGCAAACAAATGGCTGATGTTAAATTGAATCGTTAGCATTACATCGCAATACTTGGAACTATTTAACTGAGTCCATAAGAATGAGTAATGTTGAATAGATTTATTAGTGCGCCTAAATTGAATTAATGGATTTACATCGCAATACTTGGAACCATTTAACTGCGTGAAAATAAAACAATTAGAGTGAAATACTTAAAATCGTTTAATAGTATGCAAAAATTGAATTATTGATCATACATAGCAATACTTGGGCGAGAGAGTAGCTTTTTAAGTAAGATTACACTTCTCTTAAAGTGATCGAATTTCTTAATTCATTTTCTTAGCGGAATTCTTGGTTTACGCTTGAAGGCTGCACATTTAAGGGTACACAAAAAACAATTTTGCTCAGTTTTGCTTGTTATGACAGAGTGCAGTCATTGACTTTTCAGCGCATTCCTAGGTTAGAAAATCCGTTTTGATGGATTGATTTTAATGGCATACTGACCCGTCTGGTGTTAATTTATGCAACAGTTCTATAGTTTCAAGTAACTAATAATAATCCCTACTCATTGGGCTAGGGCTGTAGAATACACTGACAGCAGCTCTACAAAGGGGTAGGACCCCCCCACCAACGAGTGTCCTGGATATGGACATTAAACAATCTGACTTCAGTCTTGGAGTTTTGAGGAATGCAGAGTACCCCTTCATTACCATCGCTCCAAGGTCCACTCTAACTCTGAGTGGTATCACTTAATAGGGTCATATCTATGGGTCAAATAGAACTGTTTGACATTTAAATTGTGTCCAAACAATGATTTATGCTGAATTGAATTGTTAGAAATAGAAATTTGGTCATTTAAATGTGTATAAACAAATGACGGGAGTTTGACTGAATTGTTAGTTAAACATAACAATACTTAGAACCATTTAACTGTGAGTGAACGAATAAATTATGACAAATAGTATAATTAATGTTAAATAGCAATACTTGTAACCACTACACTGTGCGCAAGCAAATGATTAATATTAAACAGAATTATTTGTGTCCGATAGAAAAGCTTAAAACCATCTGACTGTTTAAAAAAGGAGCTCAGGTCCATTTAAAATTGCTATGAACAATTTATATATGTAAAAAGAAGATTCGGCATTAAATAACCTACAATGGCTGACATGTCATAAAACTCAATCAAACCAAATCTTAAGTATTTTTTATATACATGAATAAAGAGGATTTGGCATTACATAACCAACAATGGTTGATATGTCATAGAACCCAACCAAACCAAATCATATTTATTTAATATATCTGTATGAAGAGGATTTAGCATTAAATAACCTATGATGGTTGATATGCTATAAAAACTAATCAAACCAAATCTTTTATATTTAAGATATATGTATCAACAGAATTTGCCATTATATAACCTATAATGGTTGATATGGCTGTAAAACCCAACCCAACCAAATCTTATATATTTAGTATAAACAGTATTTGGCATTAAATGACTTATAATAGTTGATATGCCATAAAAACCCGACCAACCAACCCTAAAAATAATCCTTAACAAACAATCGTAGCTTCGAGTAACAATATAAATAATTTACGATAAGATGATATAAAGTATTTCAATTTAAAACCGGCTCAATAGCCTAGTGGGTAGAGCGTTCGCCAATGGTCCGGCAGACCTGGGTTCAATCCCAGGTCGGGTCAATGGTACTTGATAACTTGTTGCTTAACACTCAGCAATATAAGGTACGTATCGAGGGTAAAGTGGAGCAATCCAGGGAAAAAAGTAGCGCTCTCCCATACGCCACGGTGTTGCAGCTATTGAAAAGGAGTCGGGTGGGGCTGTAGAATACACCGACTGCATCTCTGCAGGAGGGTAAGACCAACGAATGTCCAAGATATGACACTAAATAATATGATGATGACATTCCAATAATGCTGAAGCTTCGGGTAATGCTGAGCACCCCTTCATTGCCATCACTCCCAAGTCCACTCTGGCCCGGAGGGGTAGCACCTAATAGGGCCCTATCTATTGGTCAAATAGAACTAAACTAAGATTTTGAGAGTTTACTGTTTTTGCATTTAAACTGCATATTTATACTAAACTAAATTGTGTAAATAGAACACTTTTATCGTTTAAACTGCGTATTTATGCAAAACTGAATTGTATGAAATAGAACTGTTTTTGATTCTGAAACTGTACTAACGCTAAACTGAATTATTTGAATTAGAATATTTTGACTAAACTGAATAGCGTGAAATGGAAATGTTCTCGACAATTAAACTGTGTACTCATTCTAAACAGAAATAGAACTGATTATTTATATAAAAACAAATTTGGCATTTAATAACCTACAAAGATTGATATGCCATAAAAATTACCCAACCATATGGTTTGAAGTAACTGATAATAATCCTTAGTAAACAATTCGTATTTCAAGCAACTATTCTTAATATAAAACAATTACTGTTATATGATATCAAGTATTCCGATCGAATACAAATAATTTTCAAACAGATCCATATGACCTATAGATAAGACCCTAACAGATATTATCACTTCTGGTTCAGAGTGGACCTGGTAGGAATAGCAATGAAGGGGATACTTCACACTCCCAGATCTACCCAGGATTGGAACCTTACCATCAGATGAAATTTAGTTTCATACTCAGGAAATCTTCTTTTTCTGCAAGGGATACAATCAGTGTATTTTAAGCCTCACCGACAGGGCGTAGAATGTACCACAATGAGCACAACAAGGTTCATTAGACCTAATCCAACCCGCATTTTAACCCGGGCAGATTTAAGTGACTCAGGTATAAACGCCTTAGTTGTAGTCCACTGCTGCCTACGCACGACAATAATTTTATCATAATCTTTTTAGGGCACTTTATTCAATGGGATTATTTTGAGGATAATCTATTTATAAGGTTAAGAAATGACATAATAACCTTGCAACTTAACGAGGATGGATCACTAAATACGTAGCGTGACACATGAAAATTTGTTGAAAAGTCCTCTGCCAGACCATGAGGGGAATGATATAGAGCTATGAAGTGAACATGTCATTCAATATATGCATTTTACATTGTCATATGCAGTTTATAGAGCTATAAAGCTAATTTATAGAGCTATAAAGAGCTATATATATTTATAGAACTATAAAGCTGATTTATAGAGCTATAAAGCTAATATATAGTGATGATATATCACATTAGAGCTATAAAGAATTTATAGAGCTATAAAGCTAATATATGCATTTTACATTGTTAATATCCCAAAGATAGTAGAAAATTGAAGATAAATGGATAAAATATCTGCAAATACTTCTAATTAATTCAAATACACAACGATTCTGAAATTCCTTTAATTCTTCGAAAGGAAATCTATAAAAAAAAATTCATAAAAAGGTCATTCTCTTCTTGGTTGGGCTGAGAACATTTTAGCTTTCCGCTTTGGTTATCAATTGAATTTTAAGCTGACATTTTTTTTATATGATATTTAATCTGGTTGATTAATTTTCATCATTAAGTGAAAGGAGATTATGTTGAAAAATAAATATTTTTAGTGCAAAATATGTAGAATTTATTTTTTGATCACGGTATTTTGATGCATCTACTCCTATTTCATTCTGTCCACATCTATCTATCTATCTATCTATCTATTTTGGCCAGTTCACATCTATCTATCTGTTCATATCTATCTATCTATCTATCTATCTATTGTATAGTGTCTCGTACCACACTTCCGGTATCGCTGAGGTATAAAATAACGTCATGTTTCTTAAGCACGAGAGCTCTGCAAGATTTCGGTTAGTAGTAAGACCAACTTCGGACGTAACACTCACAGCACAATATTTGTTGGACAATACCACTTGAGTTAATAAATATTTAACTCTATTTTTACTGTGTATCTCTTCCTTACCACGATGCAACACTATCTATCTATCTATCTATCTATCTATCTATCTATCTATCTATCTATCTATCTCATTCTGACTTTCTCTATCTATTTACTT
This sequence comes from Sepioteuthis lessoniana, assembly GCA_963585895.1. Lineage (NCBI taxonomy): Eukaryota > Metazoa > Mollusca > Cephalopoda > Myopsida > Loliginidae > Sepioteuthis > Sepioteuthis lessoniana. The sequence continues at coordinate 97,163 of CAUZXS010003453.1, forward strand.
CAATCTAATCATCTAGTTTATCTATCTATCCCTTTACCTGGTTATGATACTTAACTGCATCCAGTGGTGAGGCTCTTGTTCTGAAGGTCTGAAGAAGGTGGAGTCACCCTTTCATCGCCGTTATTCATAGGTTTACTCAGACTCGGTGTGGTTGCGTCTGTTAGGGTTTCCGTCAATGGGTAATTTAGATCTGTTTCAAATAATTGTTTACCTGTTTAAAATGACTGTGAAGATAGATGTTGTATCTAACTGGAGACTATTATTGTTAAACTGAACAAGAAATAACCTAACAAGTGCTTGCATGCTCTGAAATGAATCACATGCTGAGGGAGCCCCATCTTAAAAATCGACTATACATATTTTCTCATTACTTTCAACTCAAGCATGGATCTATGGTTTCATGTATTCCTATCTAATGCTAATAATTTTCAAACAGATCTATATGACCCATAGATGGGACCCTAACAGACACTGCCATTACAGATCGGAGTGAATCTGCGAGTAATATCAATGAAGAGGCTCCAGCACTCGAACCTCATCATTGAATGTATGTTAGTGTCATACCCTGGCTGCTCTGGGCCGTCTGGCTTTCGTGCCGGATGGGGTATCGGAATCAGTGGTAGATTCGAGGCCGAAAGGCCCTCGGCTTCGGCTGGGCCACCTTCGAGTGGACGAGCTGCAACATTGAAACCTTTGTCTCCCTTGTATAGCACTGGACCTTGCCGTCCAGTTTAAGCTATAAGCAGGCATGCTTGACTGGACCCAGATTTGGGTCCAAGACCAGCTAGGCTCATCTGGCCCACATTGCACTAGGTGGGTCGATGACCAGCATAGACCAGCAGGATTTGAGCCTCGGCTCGTACCCGACCTTCCCCTCCCCTAAATTTCCACTATAATTATTGTCCTTGTGTCAGGTCCTATCTGGTGGGAGGCAGCGACAAATATCATACCCTGGCTACCCCTTTTTGGGGCGTCTTACTCCTCTGCAGGGGATACAGTTGTTGTATTCTAAGCATCACCGCCTGAGCGATTGAAAATCTAATATAAACATTGATGACAAACTATATTACCACTTTGCCCAACAATTAAGGCCATGAGAAATAAGAGTTAGTGAATACACCATTGTGATAAATAAATATTAGCAAAACTTGGATACTGAAAATTTTACAAGTATGCAAACATGTTGATTGTTGGGAGATGGATAGTACCTCAATCTACCCTCTCCCCTCCTCTACTAAAGAGGGAGATCAGAGTCGACTGACACTTTTGAGATAATGGTCGCGAGGGCTGGGAAATATTTGTACTTGCCCGCGAGTGTGTACGTGGGCCCAGTTCCCAACATTAAACTGATTATGAATTGCATACAACCCCCACCCCGATGTAGATGTAAAAAGATATCGACTGGTGAGGAGGGTAGTAGAAAGATCGTGTAACTCTGAAATACAAATAGATAACTAACACAATCGACAAGTCAGTAGATGTTGTAGAAAGTGAACTGGCTTTGGATCCATACAAGACAAGTGAAGAGGAGAAAAAAAAAGATTATGGTGACATCGTTTTCGTCGCGTCTATATTAGCGATCGGACAGATAAAAATAAAGTAGAAAAACTTATATTTACTATCATCAGGCTTGTCTTGAGTCGGGTGGGTTGATCGCCCGATCCCAAGGCGGGAGTCTTCCCATCAGATACTAACTAATTAGCAAGGCTGAGTTTATTCCTTGGCGCCTGAGGCAACCCAAAAGAGGAACGCTAAGGCGATCGAGCATTTTTTTTTGTGACGGCCATGCATGAGTTTCGATCCGTGCGTAGCTCCTCATGACCTTGTGTCAAATTTGATCTGGTAGGAAATCGGATAAATCCTTCACCAGGTTTGGTTTACTCGTTTATTTTCTATTTTATTTTTTTGTCAAAACGAAGAGACTGAATAGGTTTGCAAATAATGAAATAAAGTAAAGTTGGCGACCAGAACGATCCCTTTTCAACACCGAAGTGTAGGGGAGGGAGCTACTTGTTTCCCTGGATTGCTCTTCTTTACTCTCGATACGAACCTTATATTACTGAGTGTTAAGCAAGGAGGTATTAAGTACCATTTTTAAAGTCTTTGGTATGACGCGACCTGGGATTGAACCCAGGTCTCCCGGACCAATGGCGAATACTTTACCCAATAGACCAATGAGCCGAGGTTATAATATACCAGTTTTTTTTTCTTTTTACAAAACAGGCTATCTTTACTTATCGAGAATTGTAAAAATTCTGTCAAATAGTTTGGTTTGATTCGATTTCTTTGTTTAATACCACATCAACTTTGTGAGTCATTTAATAACAAAGCCATCTTTGATTTGGTTTGGTTGGGTTTTATGGCATATAAACCATTGTTGGTTATTTAATGCCAAATCCTGTTTTTACACACACACACACACACACACACACACACACACACACACACACACACACACACATCAAATGTATGATTTGTAAATCCATTTTTAAACGAACCTGAGCTCATTTGTTTGCACACAGTTAAATGGTTTCAAGTACTGCTATCTACCACTAATAATTCTATTCAATATTAATCATTTGTTTGGACTGTGAAGCGTTTATAAATATTGCTATTTAACACAGGATTCTATTCAACGCCAGTCATTTGTGCAAGATAAATGATTCCAAGTATTGCTATGAATCTATAACAATTCAATTAAACACCAGTCATTTGTTTACACACAATTAAATGATCACAAAATTCTATTCTTAATAATTCATTCTAGCATAGGTCAATTATTTACACATAGTTTAAATGTCAAACAGCTCTATTTGACCCATAGATAGGATCCTTTCAGGTACTACCACTCTGGGTTAGAGTGAACCTGAGAGCAATGGCAATGAAGGGATACTCCGCATTCCCTAAAGCTCCAAGACAGGAGCCTCACAATCAGATTGTTTTATGTCATATCCATTATCAACCCCTCTACTCGATATGACACGAGGTCAATTTTTAAGCGGAGTTTAACATGTTTGAATTCAGAGTTTTCCTTCTCTTTGACTAGTTGCCTCACCAAGGCTGAAGAACCCAGTCTGCAGCTGATGTATTCTACAGCCCCAGCCAACTAGGTTGAAAGCCATTTTTGTTGCAGATCAGTAGTTCTCTTACTACGTACTATTCAAAATTTATAACAACGCACTATTAAACTGTTTTACTTTTAAGATTTTGTTTTATTTATAACTAAGATTATTTAACTCATAGCTGGGAGAAGGGGATCAGAGAGTTCTTAACTTTCCCTAGGGTACTAGTCCATAAGTGGTGGGTGTTGTCGTGGTTTAATGGTTAAAGCGATGGACTGTGGAATCGTAGTAAGCAAATTCGAACACCGGTCGTGCTATTACGTTCACTTTCGGATAAATATGCTTGTAAAAAGTATAAACACCATTGTCCTCCCAGTTATGGGTTAAATAGTTCTACTGTTGTTTTTTATCATATTTACCTAACCCCTCCGCTCGGACAGGATATGACACAAGGTCAATTTTTTAAGCGGAGTTAAACAGGTTTTGAATTCAGAGTTTTTCTTATGCCATTAAACAAAGAAATCAAACCTAGTCTAAAAGTGACTTTAATTGCGCGACTGGAGTTCGAACTCGCTTTCTACGATGACACAATCCTGCACGTTATCCACTACACCATGTAGACTCCCCACTCCATCATCTTCATGACAGCGTCTAAATTACGGATATGTGCGTGTTTTTAGATTAATGATGTCAGATCATATCAAAGAATTATAATATATATATCTATCTTTCTATTCATGACAGTTTATTCATATTTGTCTATGACAGTCACTTCTCATCGATCTGTCTATCTATCAATCTATCTGTAACAGTTTTTTCTCACCTGTCAGTGTATGACTGTTTCTTCCCATCTATTTCTACCGACCAGTTTCTTCTCACCTGCGATAGTTTCCTCTCATCTATTTATCTGTGACATTATCTTCTCACCTGTCAGTCAGTGACAGTTTCTTCTCACCTGTCTATTTATCTATCTGTAACAGTTTCTTCTCGACGGTCTAATTATCTGTTTGTAACGTTTTCTTCTCACCTGTCTGACAGTAACAGTTTCTTCTCCACTGTCTATGTCTGTAATTGTTTCTTCTCACCTATCTGTCAGTGACATATTTTTTCTCACTCGTCTATTTGTAATAGTTTCTTCGCAACTGTCTATTTATCTGTGAACGTTTCTGCCCATCTGTGACAGTTTCTTCAATGTTTATTTATCCGTCTACTACAATTTTTCCTTATCTCTATTTATCTATCCATGACTGTGGCTTCTGATCTATTTATTTATGTATTAGTTTCTTCTCATCTGTCTGTAACAATTTCTTCTCGCTTGTCTGTCTGTTACTGCTTTTACTCACCTGTCTATTTATCTGTCTGTTACTGCTTTTTTTTCAGTTGTCTATTTATCTGTCTGTTACTGCTTTTACTCACCTATCTATTTATCTGTCTGTTACTGCTTTTTTTTTCAGTTGTCTATTTATCTGTTTGTTACTGCTTTTATTCACCTGTCTATTTATCTGTCTGTTACTGCTTTTACTCACCTGTCTATTTATCTGTCTGTTACTGCTTTTACTCACCTGTCTATTTATCTGTCGGTTACTGCCTTTCTCACCAGTCTATTTATCTGTTTGTTACTGCTTTTACTCACCTGTCTATTTATCTGTCTGTTACTGCTTTTCTCACCAGTCTATTTATCTATCTGTTACTGCTTTTTCCCACCTGTATATTTATCTGTCGGTTACTGCTTTTTCTCACCTGTCTATTTATATGTCTGTTACTGCTTTTCTCACCAGTCTATTTATCTGTTTGTTACTGCTTTTTCTCACCTGTCTATCTGTCGGTTACTGGTTTTCTCACCAGTCTATTTATCTGTCTGTTACTGCTTTTCTCACCTGTCTATTTATCTGTTTGTCACTGCTTTTTCTCACCTGTATATTTATCTGTCTGTTACTGCTTTTTCTCACCTGTATATTTATCTGTCTGTTACTGCTTTTTCCCACCTATATATTTATCTGTCGGTTACTGCTTTTTCTCACCTGTCTATTTATCTGTCTGTTACTGCTTTTCTCACCAGTCTATTTATCTGTTTGTTACTGCTTTTTCTCACCTGTCTATCTGTCGGTTACTGGTTTTCTCACCAGTCTATTTATCTGTCTGTTACTGCTTTTCTCACCTGTCTATTTATCTGTTTGTCACTGCTTTTTCTCACCTGTATATTTATCTGTCTGTTACTGCTTTTTCTCACCTGTATATTTATCTGTTTGTCACTGCTTTTTCTCACCTGTATATTTATCTGTCTGTTACTGCTTTTTCTCACCTGTATATTTATCTGTCGGTTACTGCTTTTTCTCACCTGTCTATTTATCTGTCTGTTACTGCTTTTCTCACCTGTCTATTTATCTGTCTGTTACTGCTTTTTCTCACCTGTATATTTATCTGTCTGTTACTGCTTTTTCTCACCTGTATATTTATCTGTCTGTTCCTGCTTCTCCTCACCTATCTATCTGTCTATAACGGTTTCTTCACACTTGTCTTTTTAACTGTCTATTACTACTTCTTCTCACCTCTTTATTTATACGTCTATATCTGTTTCTTCTCACCTGTCTATTTATCTATCCGTAACAGTTTCTTCTCATCTGTCTATTTATCTGTGAACGTTTCTTCTCACCTGTCCATCTGTGATCATTTCTTCGCTGTCTGTTTATCTATCAACGAGAGTTGCTTATCTGTCGGTGACAGTGTTGGGTATCACCCACCTTTCTCCACACAATGAACTAGTCCATCTGTCATATATAGCAGTTGCTACTAATACCAGGGTAGACTAGAAGGTGAAGAGCAGCTTCTTATAAGAATAATATTAGAGCGTTGGAGACTGGAGATCGCACTAGATCACATTACTTGCTACCGTAATAACGGAAGCCAATACTATCGTTGGACTATATCTTTATTCTGTATTCACTAATCCTATGTTCTTGTCAACTAATAGTCTCTCTATTGTATATACTTTTTCCTGAGAATATATCTCTATTTCCTCTCATATCGTTGTTTGTTCTTTATTTAATATTACAAGCGTTCACTAACCAGAATGCAATAGACAGTTAATAATCTAACAGTGAGTTTTTTAAAATTTTCTACTTACTTATCTGTGACACATTCTCATTATGTATATATCTGTCGTTGTATCTATATAAACTTCTTTATTCAACCATCAAACTCTATATCAACACCACCCGTCTCAGACTCTTATTATTCATCTTCAATACTATCTATGTCAGCTTCTTCTTACCTAAGCCTGATGCGGTACTTTTATCAGCATTTTTATAACTATCCATATATGACAATCTCTCCCTCTCTGACTCTCTTTATCAATCTCATCTTATCTCAGTATCTTTGTCAGTTTCTTCCTGTTTATCTCTCTCAGGCTGCTCATTACTATCTATCTATCTATCTATCTATCTATCTAAAGGTGGGCCAAATACTATATTTTAAGTTTTGTCTTATTGATACTTAAGTATAAAAGAAAATGTCGATAATGTGCATGAATGAGAAAACATTTTTAAAAAAATCGAATGATATAGAATAAAAAAAATAGATGAAAAAATTTTCTGAGAAAAAGTCTCGAGAACTTTTTAAATATACTAAAGCCTGAATGAACAGCTCTTATTTAAGAGACGATCACATGGTATATGTATATATATATGAATGTGTATCATATAAGCGTATGTTCGGATTTTCGGCACACACACGCGCGCACACACACACACACACACACACACACATATGTATATATATATTAGATATTGACATAGATATCGATGTCAGTAACCTAATGGGGAACAATTATTTGAAATGATATTAAATTCAGCTCAAGACAACGTCAGTCTTATTGATTAACTTATATATATATATATATATATATATATATATATATATCTGTGTGTGTGTCCGCGTGTTATTTCAGTTTACTAAACTCTGAAACGTTTAACTAAGATGTGGATCTTTCTTCGTTATTCGTCGCCGGATGTTTTGGCAAAAATGTCTCGTCACTGGTATGTCACTCTTCTGAATCGAGACAAAAAGGGAGTAAGCATCAGCTAAGCCAGTCGTGGGTGTGTATGTATGTTTGTATGTATGTGTGTGTGTGTGTGTATGTATGATGTTTTGAGCTTTGCTGCCTATCTCCTCTCTCTCTCTCTCTCTTTTCTGTATATGTGATGTTTTGAGACTTGATGAGAATGCTCCTCAACGAGTCTGTTACACTTTGAGCCTTTGTGTATATGTACCCGAGTATGGATGTGTATGTTTGTGTGAATGTGTTTGTTTACGTGTCATATTTTGAACCGTGTGTGCGTTTGTTCGTTTACGTATTTTTGTATATGTAATATATCGAATCTTGGTGCGCATGCCTCTCTGTGTATGTATTGTGGACCTTAGTTCTCTTGATCTGGGTATGTTTGCGCCTGTGTGTATATTTACTTTTGGGTATATGATATATTTAACCTTGGTGGACATGCTTCTCTATGAGTGAGTTATATTTTGAGATTTGGTGAGAATTCACTAATGTGTGTGTGTGGTATTTTGAAGCTTGACTAGTGTGTGTATGTGTGTATGTGTTTGTTATATTTTGAGCTTTGGTCCATATACACGCACACGTTGTTGGGTGTGTATTATATTTTGAGCTTTTGTCCACATACATGCGCACGTTGTTGTGTGTGTGTGTGTGTGTGTGTGTGTGTGTGTTTGTAATATTTTGAGCCTCGGCGAGCATGTACCTTTTGTGTGTATGTTGTATGTTGAGCTTTGATCCATATACACGCGCGTGCGTGTGTGTGTGTAATATTTTGAGCCTCGTTGAGCCTGTACCTGTGTGTGTATGTGTGTATGTGTGTGTTATATTCTAAGCTTTGGTCCATATACACGCATGTGTGTATGTGTGTGTGATATTTTGTGCCAAGGCGAGCATGTAACTGCCTGTGCATGTGTGTGTGTGTGTGTGTGTGTGTGTATGTATGTGTTATATTTTGAGCTTTGGCCCATATATACGCACGTGCGTGTGTGTGTAATATTTTGAGCCTCGGTGAGCATGTACCTGTGTGTGTACGTGTGTGATTTTATAATAATGCTCTGAGTACTTCGAATCACGTTATTTCATAAAACTATCAGTTCAGACTTTTTATATAAGATTATATGATATCTGATTTTGTTTAAATTAACAATGTGAAAAGCAATAGGTTTGGTGATCCTTAAGTAGCTTTCATTCAATGCTTTTCTTTAGATTTTATCTTGAAAATGGGGGTGGGGAAGATATTAAGAAGACAAAAACAAAACAACAACAAAAATGTTAGTCCTTTATCCGAATCTGAGAAAATAAGAGCAAATACTTAAAAATAGAAATAACAATAATGAAATATATTTTGAAATGCTGTCACTAACAAAACTTTAAATAGGAGACTTAGAGGCACATATAGAGTAACGTTTATCATCGCAGTTGTTTGGTTAGTTGTTTTGTTTTACGGCGTATCAACCCTTTTCGGGTTATTTAACGCCGAATTAAATTTCAAACAATTCAGTTTAGTATAAGTACATGGTTTTAAGGTAAAACAGTTCTATTCCAAGCAATTCAGTTTAGGATAAATATGGTTTAGTGCTATTTGAGCTATTGATAGGACCCTATCAGATGCTACCACTCCGGAGCAGAATGGACCTGGGAGTGATGGCAATAAAGGGGTACACTACATTTCACAAAGCTCCTGCATTACTGGAACCTCACCATCAGATTGTTTAGTGTCATAAACAGGACACCCGTTAGCGGGAGGGTCTTATCTCTCTGCAGAGAAGCAGTTGGTGTATTCTACAGCTCCAGTCGACAGAGCAAATCATCGTTGGAAATGGAATTAGTGACCCGAGTTCAAATCCAGAACGGGCTATTGGCATTTCACTTTACGCTTATTTCATTGAGAAAGGAATGAATCCATCTGTTATCCCTGCAGCTTTGAATAAGTGGGATGGTAGACTAGGTTGATTATCTCTAATTGACAACTAGTCTAGGAGAAGTTTTGGTTTGGTTTGGTGGGTTTTATGGCATATCAACCTTTGTAGGTTATTTAACGCCAAATCCATTTTTATGTAAATAATCTGTTCTAGTTAAAACAATTCAGTTTAGCATAAGTACATAGTTTAATTGTCAAGGACATTTATTTCAAACTATTCAAGAAGTTATATGTAACAATTCAGTTAAATGTAAATACAATTTTAATGTCGAAAAACAGTTCTATTTCAAACAACTCAGCCAAGCACAAGCACGCAGTTTAAATCTAAGTACGGTTTAATTGTGAAAAACATTTCTACCTCAAGCCATTCAATTTACTCAAACAATTCAGTTTAGCATAAGAATGCTGTTAGTTCTATTTAAACCATAGATAGGGCCCTATCAGGTACTACCACTCCGGGCCAGAGTGGACCTGGGAGCGATGGTAGTGATTGAAATTGCTGGAACCTCACCATCAGATTGTTTAGTGTCATAAACAGGACACTCGTTAGGGGGGGGGTCTTACCCCTCTGCAGAGGTGCAGTCAGTGTATTCTACAGTCCCAGCCGACTGGGCAAGGTTTGGTTTTGATTTCTTTGTTTAGTTGTATATCAACTTTCGTTGCGAATTGGATGTCAAAGTGATCCTTTCAAAAGAACAGTAGTGATATTATCTAACCCACAGCTGTAGGGATTAAGGAATTCGAGGAAAAGGAAAGCTCTAAATTAAAACCAGCTGTACTCCGTTTAAAATTACCTTGTGTCTCATCCTGTCTGTAGTGGAGGGGTTTGGTAAATACATCCTGGACGACTGTTTACATTGCCACAAAGTGCTAATACTCTAGGGAAAGGTATGAATCCAACTATTCTCCCTCTAGTTACGGATAAATAGTAGGGTAGACTGACTCTTTAGCCTTGGTATAGCAACCAGTCTAAGAGAAGGCGAACTCTGAATTCCAACCTGTTAATCTCTGCTTGAAATTGATCTTGTGTCTCATCCTGCTCGTGCGGAGGGGTTGGGTAAATGTATACATAAAAGAGTCGAGTTCGAGCTAATTATTGTGTCTTTGTGTGTGTCTGTACATGTGTTAGTGAGTGTCGGTATGTATTTTTGTATCTATCCACGTTCATATATTTGTATTTCTCAGTGTGTGTGTATGGGTTTGTATGTGTATGCTTGGTTTGCTTTTATGGCATATCAACCATTGTAGGTTATTTAATGCCAACTCCTCTTTATACATACACATTTGATATATATGATTTGTTAACATAAATCAACAAAATCAAATAACTCCAAGTACTGCTATCTAACACTTACAACTCAAACATCAGTCATTTGTTTACACACAGTTAAATGATCAAATAGTTCTGTTTCTGACAATTCAATTTAGCATAAGTCATTTTTCTTGCTCAAAGTTTAATGACAAATAGTTCTATTTTAACCATACATAGGACCCTATCAGTTTCTATCACTCCTGGTACGAGTAGAACAGGGAGCAATGGCAATGAAGAGGTACTCCCGATTCTCCAAACCTCCAACATTACTGGAGTGTCACTATCTGATTTCTTAGTGCCATATCCGGGACACTTTTTGGAGGAGTCTTACCCCTCTGCAGAGATGCAGTCGGTGTATTGTACAGCCCTAGTCGATCGAATTCCGAGTGTATGTGTATTCTTGTGTTGTTTGTATAATTGGGTATTTATATAACCCCTCAGACTCGGACAGGATTAGACACGAGGTCATGTTCTGAGAGGGAGTAAAGCTGTTTTGAATTTACTGTTTTTCCTTCTAGACTGGTTTCCTAATCAAGTCTTTAGAACCTTTATCATATCAACGAGCAAAAACTCTACGAAGCAACTACATTAAAAATCTAATTATAAATGTACAATAAAAGCAATTCCCTAACCTCTTGACTTAAAATAACCCTTAATGAGTTGACAGGTTGTTAAAATCAATCAATCTGTTTCATTAAAAAAATCATTAAAAAAGTACTGAGACTGGTTTAATAATTTTTTTCAAATCGGAACTCGGGTGTCTAGACATCATCACTTAAGTAGTTTAATTTTGCACTCGTCTTTATTTGAATTTAAACTTTTTGATTTTAAAATTAAAAGAATTTAAAGCCTTAGTCTCCGTACTTTTTCATCACACCTCGTATTGTATATGTAGTGTCATGTTTTGTTTAAAGAAAGTAAGAAAAAAAACCCAAATCTATTTTTGGCAGTTCGATATGCAAAATGCAGAGTGCGACAGACTGACCATGACATTCGTTTGCTAGTACATCTGTAAATACAGTGTGATTTCAATCTTTTAATCATCTAATTAAATTTTCTAAATTGACAAAAATGAGAAGTTGCATTTTCTCTTTTGTATTTTAGATAAAATAGTAAAGCAAGTTAAACATTTATGAAAACACCAAGAAGTTTTCTGAAGAGAATAACATCAATGGCTGATGAACGTATCAACAGGAAAAGCTCTTTATCTTACACTCTATCAAACAAATGAACCGATCGATCTAACTCAGTACATTCATATCTATCTATGTTCCTATATAACTATATATTTATATAATTTTGAATGGAGGCTTACGTTACGAGGACTCATAACTCCGACTTGGGAAGATGTAGCCTTGGAGATGGCCGTGTCCTCTGTAGGGAATACGTACCTATAAAAGGCACATTAGGTCAAGTAGTAGCGCAATTTACCATGATTTGTTAATTCGGCATTGCTTATATGTGGCATGAACCGGTGGCCCAGTGATAGAGTTTTGGCTTCTGCATACTGTGGTTGTTGGTTCGATCTCCAATTGTGGAGATCACGGTGTGCACTGCTGATGAGACCTAATAAGGTCGAAACAGCTGTTCAGTGCTCCGTATGTCGCATGTAGGTGTTTGCCGGATTTTCTTGTCATGGTAATTTCTAACGTTATATATATATATATATATATATGTGTGTGTGTGTGTGTGTGTGTGTGTGTGTGTGTTTCAATGAGCTTTATAAGAGAATAATTTGAAGGTAAACTTAATCTTAATCGAGTTAGAGCTCATTTGATTGGACACAGCTAAATGGTTTCAAATATTGCTATTCAACTCAAATAATTCAATTCAATATCGATCATATGTTTAAAAACAGTTAAGTTAGCAAACTGTTGTAGCCCCGGAAAGGGTCACTAATGAAAAAGTAAACAGATATTAGATAACAGATAATAGTAAAAAAGTAAACGGATATTAGATAACAGATAATATTACACAAGAAAGATAGAGTTATATAGAAAAGGTAAGAAGTCTCGTACGGTTCGGATAACACCGATATTGCTCTGCTTCCGACTGCGAAATCTCTCAGTACTAACAACGGTGAGAAGAGTCCATAATGGTGAGATGGGTAAGGCTCCCACAACACAAACAAATGGGTTCTAACTCGATTTAAAATAAAGTAACCTTCAAAATATTTCCTTACAAAACAGGCACACACACACACACACACACACACACACATATATATATATATATATATAAACAAAATTTGGTATTAAATAACCCACAAAAGTTAATATACCATTAAACCAAATAACCTAAGCTAACCTATCTTGTTATCTATTAATGTCTGATCATCTTTCACTCATGATATCTGTCATTATCTATCTATCTATCTATCTCAATGTCTGTCAGTGTCTACACAGTATCTGTCTCGAAGTCTATCAATATTTGTGGACCTGAGAGCGACCCTATTTACCAACGCCTCCGCTCGGGCAGGATATGACACAAGGTCAATTTTTAAACGGAGTTTAACAGGTTTGAATCTAGACTAGTTGCCTTACCAAGGCTGAAGAACCCAGTCTGTCCTACTATTTACCCATAGCTGGAGGGAGAATAATTAGATTCATATCTTTCCCAAGGGTATTAGTGCTAGGTGAAATGCAATCAGTCTCGTCGAGGACCTGAGAGCGATGGTAATGAAGGAGTACTCCGGATTCCCCAAAGCTCTAGTATTACTGGAGCCTCGCCATCAGATTTTTTAATGTCATATCCAGGACACTTTTGTTACCCCTCTTCAGCGAAGCAGTCGGTGTATTCTACGGCCCCAGCCGACTGGGCTTTGAAGATCTGGATCATGATGAAGAAATCAGTGATAGAAAAGATGCAGATTGTGAAACTGAAGATAACTCATGCTAATCAAAACTCTAACGAGCAAATGGTTTGGCATGAGGTTGGTAAAAATTATCAAAGGCTGCAGAACACTTAGCATTTAGACTGAATGAAAAAAACAACAACCAACAAACTTTCGATTGTATCTTACTTTTGAACCAAAGAAAGTGGATTTTTGCTGTACTTTTCAAGTGACAGTAGGTTTGTTTGGTTTGGTTTGGTTTCTTTATTTTAATGGTATATCAACCTTTGTAGGTGTTGCGTTCTGGTTTGTGAACGCTTGTAATATTAAATAAAGGACAAACCACGATATGAGAGGAAATAGAGATAAAAAGTACATACAATAGAGAGACTATTAGTTGACAAGAACATAGGATTAGTGAATACAGAATAAAGATATAGTCCAACGATAGTATTGGCTTCCGTTATTACGGTAGCAAGTAAGGTGATCTAGGACGATCTCCAGTCTCCAACGCTCTAATACTATTCCTATAAGATGCTGCTCTTCACCTACTAGTCTACCTTGGTATTAGTAGCTACTGCTATATATGGCAGATGGACTAGTTCATTGTGTGGGAAAAGGTGTGTGATACACAACAGTAGGTTATTTAATGCCAAAACCATTCTCCTAGAAGAACAGTAGTGGTACTATTTAACCCATAGATGTGAGGATAAGGGGTTCATATCTTTCCCAAGGGTAAGTAGGTTTGTGTATTGTCTCGATATATAAGGTTTACAAGAAGAATAGGAAAGTTCGATCCACAACTCAACTGAATTCAACTATTCATCGGGAGCTTAAAGTGTGTCCTTCTCTAAAATGGTAATTTATATGGTGCAATCACCATCTGGCATTCAGTTTGTTTTAGTGAAAATATGGAGATTAAGAGTCGTTGAGCTGTTGCAATATTACAAATACAATTTGATCATCTGTATCGACCTTAAAATGATATGCTTCCATCTTGGTCAGCAATGCACATACGCTAAATATCTCTGCTTTCTATGCTTGTAGGATAGCAGAACTCGACTAAAGAAAAGAGTGAAGAGGAATTGGTTTCCAAGATCTGACAGGAAATATGGTGATCCAAGTATTCTTCATGGGCCACATGTTGACATTAAAAACATAATCCCATCTCTTCACATGAAATTTGGTTTCATGGAGCATTTTTTAAAAAAGGAAACTGAAGGTGAGTGGTTCAGATAAATCATTTTGGCATTTCCTGGGCTATCAATTGAAAAAACAATATGCCTGTGTATTTGATGTTCCACAGATTTTTTAGCTCATCATATTTTAACGTTTCATCAAGGCAATGTTAGAACTAGAAAAGAATGTTTCATTATCATTGAAAGACCTCGTGAAGAACTTTCTTGGAAATACACGAGCAAAAAATTACGCCAAAATCAATAATAGTTGAAACCATTTAAGTGTGTTAAAAATGAGCTGAGGCTTATTTAATAGTGTTATCCATAAAATGTATTTACAAATCATATACATCTATTTTCTATGTATAAAAAGGATTTGGCATTAAATAATCAACAATGGCTGATATCCATTAAAGCAAACCAAACCGAATTATATATATACATATATATATATATATATATATATATAGGATTTGACATCAAAAAAGCTACAATGGTTGATATGCCATAATACCAAATCAAACCATATACAGTAGCGGCCATATGTTAAGGGATGGAACAACAACAAATATTTAAATGATTTTTACTTGAAAAAAATTCCATGTACGTTTATGAAATTTTCACAAAATATACTTGGAACATATATGCATTTATTACATATTAAGATTTCTAAATCTTTTTTTTACTGTAAATTAATAGTCAACTGAAAAAACAAAAATATACATTTTGCCCTGGTGAAAATTTAAGGAACGCATCATAAATTCTTGTTAGATAAATATATAAACTAAAGAAAAATTCAATATCTAGTGAATTTTCCTTTTCATTGGATTACTTCATTGCATCTTTGACCACATGAATCAATTAACTTTTTATAAAAGGTGGCAGGGATAATTTCCCATTCTATCAGAAAACCCCTATAAATTATCAATATTTTGAGGATTTATGCTCTCGAGGATTAATGTCTGAGCTTTGTGGTGGCCACTCCATAATAACTTTTCCTTCCTCTTCAAGAAAACTTGACACGGTTATAGCTTTGTGGTAAGGCGCGTTGTCTTGCATGAATATTGGAGTTTCATCTGTTCCTTTGCGTATATGAGGAAGAGTATGCTGACGAAGAAGTTCTTTATGAACACTAGCATTAATATTAACGAGAAAACGAATAATGGGTCCAACTCCTATTGAAGAAATCATCCCCCAGACCATTACGCTCCCCCTCCAAATTTCATAGTTTTCCTAATGCATTTAGGAGATAAGCGTTCCCAATTTTTAAGTCTTACAAACCTCTTATCATCAGATCCAAACAAGTTGAATTTAGATTCATCACTAAAGTGAACCATATTCTATTGTTCCTCTGTCCATAGGATATGTTCTGTGGCTAAGTCAAGACGAACCTTTTGTTTTTTCTTTGAAATCAAAGGTTTGCGATATGGAATCCGAGCCACTAATTTTCTTTATTTAATCCACGAGAAACAGTTTTTCTAGTGATTGGCTTTCCTGTTTGCTCACAAAATGCACGAGATATAGACCACGTTGTATCGAAACGGTCTTTTAAAGACATTTTAACAATCATCCGATCTTCCCGTTTGGTCGTCAGAGGAGGCCTGCCAGTTATTGGTTCTGGTTCAAGTGTCTTGTCAGTCTTAACTCTAGTTATTACTCGAAAAATAACGTCGTTTGACCTTCGTACGATGACAGTAATTTCAGAATATGATTTGCTTTCTTCGTGATTTGCTAAAATGAGCTTTTTTCTTCTCGAGTTAACCAATTACGTGCTTTCGCCTCCATCTTGCTTAAAAATAGTCTCCAGTATGTATGATAGTTGACTATAAATCAAAATTAGCCATCAAGTTGTTTAAAATTTCCTAAATTACTATAATTCAACAGTGCTCCTGAACTTTTGACCATGGCAAAATGTATATATTTGGGTTTTTTTGTTCACTATTAATTTACTGTAAAAAAAATAATTAAAAAACTTTCTATGTAATAAATACATATATGTTCCAATTATATTTTGGGAAAATTTCGTAAACATGCAAATATTTTCAAGCAAAAATCCTTTAAATATTTGTTATTGTTCTGCTTCTTAACTCATGGCTGCAACTGTATATTTAATATAAATATATAAAGAGGATTTGGCATTAAATAACCTACAATGATTTATACGCCATAAAATCAAGCCAAATCATATATATTTAATTTCTATGTGTAAACGGGACTTGGTATTAAATGACCTACAATGGTTCATACGCAATAAAACCGAGCGAAATCATATATATTTAATTTCTCTGTTTAAACAGGACTTGGCATTAAATAACCTACAATGGTTGATACCCATTAGATCAACCCAACCCAAGCCAAATCAAACTTAACAGTTTGCCGACAATTTGTCCAACGGTAACAATTTTCTTTATACGAACAAAACAGGTTTGTACAAATAACTAAACAATGTTTATTTTCCATTGTATGCAAATTTTTACAGCATTTTATAAAATAAGTGCAAATTTGTTTGATGGAATATTTTGACGTATTTTTAAAGCGTGGGTATCCTATCACTAACAAAGTTAATGTAATACAGAAAAAACTGGGGTCATTTTTAGATTCAGAGGCCAAAAGTAATTTAAAAAGTGTCAAATATAACTCAACTAAAACTGTATTCCCCAGTGTTGTCTATCTCATTTTGTTTCTATCTGTTCACTACGATGTCTGTCAATCTCTTATGATCATAATCTGTTTCTATCAATCTCAATGTCTGATTATTTATCTATTTATGTCAGTCGACCTCTTTCTCCGACAGTATCTACCCATGTCTTATTAGGTTGAAATCTTTCTTTGTCACTATCCGTGTCTTACTCTGTCAATATCTGCCAATCATATCTTTCTCTGTCAATATCAGTCTGTTATTCTCTTTCTCAATTTGTCTTTCTCTATCAATATCTATCAATGTCAATCATGTCTGTGTCTGTGGGTGTCATTCTCTGTCAATCTGTCTTTCTCTATCATTGTCTTTCTCTATCAATATCTATCAATGTCAATCATGTCTGTGTCTGTGGGTGTCATTCTCTGTCAATCTGTCTTTCTCTGTCAATCTGTCTTTCTCTGTCATTGTCTTTCTCTATCAATATCTATCAATGTTAATCATGTCAGTGTCTCTAGTTATCTTTCTCTGTCAATATCTACGTCTACCTATGTTTGTAGACGTCTTTCTCTGTCACTATGTATTTCTCACAATATCAATGTCCGTGTCTATCGATGTTTTTCTTTACCAATATCAATCTATGTATTCCTCTATCAATATCTATCAATGCCAGTCATGTCTGTGCCTATCGATGTCTTTCTCTATCAATATCAATCTATATCTTTATCAATATCTATCAGTGTCAATCAAATCTGCATCTGTCGATGTCTTTCTCTGTCAATATCTATCAATGTCTATGTATGTCTGTCGACGTCTTTCTTTGTCAATATTTATGTCTTTCTA